>JAQGAD010001306.1:0-20972 GCA_034696625.1 Isotomurus palustris | reverse complement strand
AAATCTATAAATGTGTGTCCAACCATTCCCTCCAGTTCACTACCACTTCAACCTCCACAGTGAGTACGTCATTTTTTTGTCCCCAATTCTTGTGTGTCATTTTGTCCGTTTGAAAGTCTCATTTTTGTCTATTCAATATAATTTTAAAGTAATAATAACTTGACCTTTTCTATTCGACATAACCTCTGCCTAGCCTGTTCGATTTACTCGCATCTCATCACCGCAACCAGCACAAAATTAATTCACGACGATTCAAACACATCGTCCATATATAAAACTTCTTTTATGGGAGGAAACAAGTAAACATGAAGCGTACATACCCAATTGAGGATGTTGGTGGGAGTAAAATGACCTGTTGGAGAGTTAAATGAAGTTGTGCTGGGATAGAAATTGACGCAACGACAGACGGGTATAATAAGATACGTCACGTAGTTTAATTAGTCATAAAAATAACAGACATTTACATAAATCGACTGGACAAGAATTAGACTTGAGACAAACACAGAATTGACGTAGACAAAGCTGAAGGTGATCGTAGCAGTGATAAAGTAGAAATGATAATTGTTGTGAGCATGCCAGTGGTATTTTAAGTTTTCATAAGGTTTAAGTGTACAAAAATGAAAATAAGTAACACTAATGGAATGTTGAGTTTGCATTGCCATAGTGGAAAACAAAGGGAATTATGTCAAAAGAGAAGGGAATGGGACACTGGACAACAATTTGCATGAACAGGTAAGAAATCATCGAGATGAGTGGACAAGGAGAGGTCCTTGATTAAGTTACAATTAGTTTTACAATAATTATTATGCAGGATAAATACCGTTAGTCGCGTACCAAACAAATAACCAGCAGTATACTGTTCAGCTTATCAGCAATATATAAGATTACTTGGCTCAGGTAGATAAAATTGCCTATTTATTTGAGAGTACTTAAAAGTTAATTTCATATTGTGCTACAACGATATTCGATTGTGCTTAATAATTTAGTCAAAACCATGCAATAAATTAATGAATAAGTTTAAAATAAGCTCATACCGCAAGACATGGCCACCGTTTGCCCCGGCATCTCTTAATAACTTTATTGCAAGCTTGAAAGACTTAAGTAAATGCTGAGATTGTCCATGTCCACAGTTTCAGCATTTTGGATGTGAGAAAGTTGGATTTTTATTCTTAAAAATGGTTTAAACATTGACCTAAATCAAGAATTAATTCAGTTATAAATTAGTCTACAATGGTTAGGTGATTTCATTTATTTTCAGATAATTAATCAAACTTTAGCGTAACAAAAATTGTCAGGACCCAAACATAGCGAGCAAGTTCGGGCGACATGTATAGTTGAAAATATGTGCAGTGTGTTTCCGAACAAAACTTTATCGACCTCATTTACTTCCAATGAAATAAACAGATATATCTACAGGTGGGATCGACATCAAAGCGCAAATGACATTATCCGTAACAATACTGTAGTAAGTTAAAGTTGTGGCTTTCTTTGCAGGAAAAAATCGTAAATGGTTGATTCCAGAGTAAAACACACATGAACGTAGACATCTCAGAGTTTTGAAGAGGAATTTTCTGTTGACAGCTAAATAGACATACCTTTTTAGGACACACGTATGTTTCATGGAGAGTTCATGAATATCAGTTCCGAGAGGCATAAGATGATGAGTCGCTGCAGGAATCAGGATCGCACCAATTGAAAATGCTGCATAAAGTGGCCAACAATAATGTACCAAGTCTGATAGCCGGATTGTCCCGAACACAAGAAGAATTTCGCCAACCATTCCCCCAAACAAAAGACCACTAGCTGTTGTCGACGCAAATGTGTATCCCATGACTTCAGTTAGAATAAAGTGGCTTTGAAAAACCTGAACTCTTTTAAAGATCTGACGTTGCAGATTAACAGTGTTCATAGTGTCCTTAAGAATATTTCGTAAACAATAACGATTCTTGTCACCAACCACGACTGCACAAACAATTACAAAAATTAAAGTTCGAAAACTTTCAAACAAAAGCAAAGTCTGTACAATTGTTCTGAGAGGGAGTTCTATAACCATCCACTTATACGAAACATCACACATTCTCAAGACCATGAACAGTGGATCCAATTCGTAAAAAGCAACGAAAGGCATTATTAGTGGTGTAAGAAAAAGAAACAGAACTGAAAAGTGCATGAACAATCCAGCAACATCAGCTTGTCTCAAATATTCAACGGTACTCATTTTGCAATTCTTGCCTGTCACCGCCGATGAAGAATAATCGGTTTTTATTAATCTGTTGAAGACAGTTACAAACTCTTCGCCACGAGACAGCAATGCCAACGACATGAATGTTGTAAAAACGGTCCCCACAACAGTCAACGCGTAAATCATGAAATGCCCAATTTCAAAGTATTCTGCTGGTTGAAGTATTTGTTTCAATAGGAGAAATCCGCTTGTTAAAACTCCATACACGAATAAAGAAGTGTCTCCTATTGCGTAGCGGATTTTACCAGACTTCGTTTGGAGATAGTCAAGTGAATCTCTTGTGGAATTCCACGTTACAGGAATCGGCCACAGAAATGAGTTCAGGCGATGATGAAAACTTAACGCGTGAATTCTGAACGAAGTTGCCATACTTACATACACAGATACAAATGAGATACTTTCTCGTATTGTATTCCTTGTGATTTCTACCTACTGTACGGTGTACGTAGCTCAACTTAAAGGTATAAGATTTCTAGGGCAGAACCAAATTAATACTTAAGTGGTTTTCCTCTTTTCATCAGGACAAGTCTTAAGTCTACCTTTTAGGTCGGATTCCCGTCACAATAAGAAAGTAAGTTTCCAATTCGTAGAAGAAACAAAACTTATTGTGAAATGAACAAGCTTTCATATTTTGCAGACATTAAATGTCTACCCATCAGTTTAAACTGTAATTGCTTTTTGTTTTTAAACCAACATGAGAAGTTTCAGCTGAAAACGCGGAAAAGGAGAAACTACTCTAAAAATTAATTAAATCCCAATCTGTAATCACTTCCTGCATGATTTTCCGGGTTTATTTAAAAGAGTGCAAGGAAATGCATGTTACAGGTTTATTATAAAAAGCTCAAGCTATATGTGATAGTATTCAGGCCCAGTTTAGTCCTTGACCTATTCTTATCATATCTGTAATTGATTGCTTTCTATACAAGCTTTCGTTGCATCACAAATGTTAGAAAAACCTGCAAAGGAAATAATTCCGCACTGCAGGATTCCGGATCTTATTCGTCTGTATATTATTTAGGCTTTGGCAATATTATGTTCAATTCAAACAATATCTTTGCTTGGAAATAACTTCCAAATTGCTTCAGAATTTCTTCTACGAGAATCTGAAATTGCTTTGGCTAGCTTTGGTCACATATTATTTGCTATATAATGAAATGTTGTTTTACGCTTACTTGAAACTCCACTTTAGTTCCTGATTAGCAGACAAGGAACTTTAATCCTATGAACCTTCTCATTATATTGGTATTATAATTCCTAAACCCCTACGCTTAAGTCGGGTGGATATAAGTTAACATTTTCCTATTTTCCTATCACATGGAAACCAGATAACTTGTATGACATACACTCTTAGCTTCAGTACAACTAAAAATTAAATAACCAAATATTAAATAATTCATATTGCGGATTTGAAGTTTCAATGTGGCAGTAACATTTCATACATGGCACGGAAATGTCCAGTATTTGTCACAATTTTTAAAATACTTCTGAAACTGTCAAATGCAGGACATTTAAGTGACATTTATGACATATTGATATGTGAGGACAGTTTTATAGAGGACACGGACATTCTGCGATCCTAGTCATTATAGTTTGGATGCTTTGACATCGAATAATATGATTAGTAACTATTAGTTCCTTGTTGAAAGTAGAAACTATATAAAAATAATTAGATTTCTCTCATTGATAAAATAGCGAGGACGAGCTATTGTTTTCTGGCTATCAAATCGATCAATTACTTCATTTCTGTGTGTAAATTTATCGGAAACCATTTGTGTAGTAAGTGAGACTAAAAAGCGCTCAATGCCTATGCAGGAAGACTTTTTTGCTAGTAAAAATTTGTTTTTTACTAATCTCTCATTCCGTATTAAAAATTCAGTTTTATTTCTTCTTTTCCCAATAACAACGAATGACTGAAATGAAATTTAAAAAATTTCATACCCTCAAAGAGAGATCCTTATTTTAACAAACTTAAAGGGAAATCAATTTTTGTAAACTCGGGGATGATTATGGAATTCCTATGCACGGCTCGCAGAATTGATTAAAGCATAGCATGGAATAAAACGAAACTTAGATGTAAATTGCATTTACTCTAAATCCGTTCTCAGGTTACTTTTCAATGCGTGTCAATGTGTAGCTGCCTACTGCAGTCTACTGTAAGCTCTTTACATGTCCATGCTTATATGAAGCCACAATCTGCAGAAGTGTGCCTGGAACGCAAAAACGCTCATCCCTGAGAATTTCGGAAGTTGAAAATATTATCTCTAGACTGTCTCATGAAAGGCCGCAAAGATGGAAGACAAAAAATAATGCATTGATTGTTAGATATTGATCAAGGACTGTCAGTGTAATGTGTAGCGTAACGCAGGTTATCTCTCAACTGATAAAGCAAAGCCTTTCATCCACTTGGGAAATCCCAATTCCTATCTGTCTAACAATGAGTTTAAAACCACGCCTCATTTCAACAAGTAGTACATTCACTGGCAGCTTGTTACAGCGCCCCAGTAACATTTAACCTGTGAGCTAAAAAGGTTTATTCCTCACTGTTAACAATGAATATCTGCCACATAGTCATCATTAGTCTGCTTGTTTCAGCATGCATGGCTGAAGAAAAGCAGTCTTTTCTTGAGGAAGGTTTAAGGAGAACCGATTGTGGAGGAACAATCACATCAGACGCGGACATTCTTGCTTATCCTGGCCCAGGCGAAAAACTAATTCCTGGTGAAGTCTGCACCTGGACGGTTCATTTAAATACAACACAAAATTTTTTCCTCAATTTCACCCAGTTTGATCTGCGATCCATCTCCCCAAATTTCGATTGCAGTGACGTTGGAGTTCAAATTTATTCCCTCAAACCAATCGAATCAGGCCTTCTTCAAAGTTACATGTTAGTTTGCGTTTATTTTCATTCCATCTTGTCCTTTGCATTATTCAAGCTAAAGATTATTAATTTTTTTTCATTCTGACAGCTTCTGTACGGATAATCCTCCACCAGCCAATTTGACATTAAGTGGAAACCTCATTCAAGTTGTTGTGTATTCCAATAATTTCGTCCCTAGCACCGGATTCTCCTTTAATTTCGAAGGAATTACTGAGGACATAATAAAAACCACACATCTCTCAACATTTACCACAAACCCATCTGGACTAATCGGCTATCCTGTTGGAGAACCGTACTCGGAATCAGTGACTGCTACGTGGACAATTGATATTCCCACTGATGATAACTCCCCAGCTTACACTGATATCATTGTCTTATCTGTTGGCCTCCAAAACTGCGCTAATCCAGATCCTTGCTCATGCGACAGTCTCATTGTCTACGAAATATCTGACGATGGGATTCTGTCTGTCAGAGAACAATTTTGTTCCAGCTCAACAAACAGCCTCTTATCAAATGCACCTAGTCGCTTCGTAATCGCATTTTTCAGCGATCCTGTTGCTCAGCCTGGAGATGGAAGTGGATTCCAACTTCAATATTCTCCATCGACCACACCCCCAACAACTCCCACTCCTGATACAGGTGACGATTTCAGCCATACTTGATTTTTTATTATTTGGAATTCTTAGTTTAACCTATTGTATGCCTGCAGACATTCCTTGTGGAACATTTATAACTGAAATAGAAACTGAGATATCGTATAAAGCGACAGTGCCGTACGGCGAGAATGAGCGTTGCGTGTGGATTGTTCAGGTTCCAAAGGCGACGAATTACCGAATTCAGGTTTTGACTTACGGACTCACAAATCCTCGTGATGGACTGTCCATGTCTGGATACAAAAAACAAAGCAGTCTGGAACCTGAGGAGACACACATGTAACATTTGATTGGTTGCATGTTGCTTAACAAACAGTGTTTGTAAATTTGTCTGGTTTAGAACTTCGGAAGGAGTTTACGAGGTCCGAGGTGACATCGCGTTCATTACGTTTCACACAAGCCCAGGTGCTTCTGGCTTTGGATTCACTGCAAAAATTACAGCCCTATTTTATTGGGAAACAGCTGGACTTTACTCTGCGAACTACATTTTCACCAATCCCAATCCATTTACATTTACGTATCCATCAAGTGGAGTTTATGGAAGGAGAGAATTTTCTCACTTTATTTATGCACCAGGTTCTGCATTAAATTCAGGAGTAATCAACCGAGCAAACTTGACAAGCCTTTTGAACGATAAGTGTTTTGACCGCATTGATATCTTCTTTTTCTCGGAAATAACCGGAACTGGAGGAACTTGGTTGCAAGACCAAAGGTATTTCTCACAACAAGTTCATATGTCTTGGACAAAAATTAACCTTTGTTTTTCACATAGGATATGCGCGAACAACGAGACATACTTAGTTCAATCCCGGGATATTATGATGTTCAGATTCGAAACTGACGGTGTTGCTGAGGACAAAGCTTTCAAGATTGAATTTTGGTCGGAATAAGTTCCGGTTTACCGGTCTGGTTCCGGTTTTGTCGAATATGATTTAAACCACCAGAATCCTAATTTGAGACTCATTGTGATATTAAATTGTTTTTACTAATATTAAATTGGTAATCGCTTCAGATAAATTAGCAGTTATAATAACCTGCAAATTTGTGTTTGTAAGTGATACCCACGTCATAAAATAAGCTCTTTTCATGAGATGGAAATTACTTTACGCAATACTAGGCACCAAAAACGAAGTCTATGGTCGATTGAAGGTTGTTTAGGATTGCTTATTATCAGTATAATTGTAAAAATAAACCTTGCTATTTCCTACAATCGTTCAGAATTATAAAACAAACTGTGGGTAAGCAAAGCAGGGTGCGAAGTTTACCACTTACCAAGCCTTTTTACCATCACAGTGGCAACAAAAAGTGGTATTAATGTGATTAATGGGATTTATGCTATCAATGCTTAACCATTGGAGAATAGGGAGTAATTTAACGTTGTAGGATACATAGATCCCATTGATCACACTAATACCTAAATATTGGAGGTGAAACAAATCGTTAGCTAACAATTTATCACACCAATTAATAACGATAACAAAATACCACTTCGCACCCTGAAGCGAAGTTATAATTATTGTGTCTTAAGCAGCTGCTCAAATGTGGCTAATGCTACATATATGTTTTCAATATTATTTGAAAAGGACAAAAATACGCTGAACCTGAAAGAATATATCCTTGTAAAAAATTTTTCCGGAATTAATGCACATTAACAACACACAAAGATTATCAGAGCTTAATAATTGAAGGTTTATATCATTTAACTTTCAAATTTGCATCTATACAGATCTGAGGAATAAACATCTTACCATAAAACATTAGGTGCAGTCGAGTTTGTCACTTTGATTCCTAACCTTGTAAAGAACAATGATGCTCTTTACTATGGTAACGGTGCTAGCGTAAGAAGGCCACGGAGTGAGGTTAACTGACCTCGCACATTTGCATATCTATGGAAGGAGCTTCTCCAGCTCCTTTCCTCATTCTCCTAAAACTCCCCTTGCACGCTCATTCCTCCTTCAGCTCAAGTCATCAAGTCAAGTCGTAATCATCAAGTCCAGTCAAGTATAGGTCATAGTTAGTAGTTATTAATTGACCCGTAGTCCAGTTAGTGTCTACAGATGCCCCGTCGGGCCCTTAGTTAAGTGAACATCTCCGCAGAAGTCGGGTAAGGCTCTCAGCGTATTATTCAGTGGTTGGTCTAGTCAGTCAGTCCTTTTGCTAAATACTCTCCTGCAGTTTACGTGTGGGTTCAACACATCCATGTGAAGAAGATCCTTCAGTGTTCGAGGACCTTGGAGGCAAGACGAGCGTGTGGCTGAGTTGCAGCGCAGCAGTCCTGAGTAGCTGTGGATCCTGAGGATCCCTTCATCTCTCTTCTTCATTGCCAACCTCCTCTTCATCTCTCCACCGTCCTCTCATCCTCTGGAAGTCGTCGTACTCCGGACAGAAGGTGTGTAAGCGTTTTTGTTTCCGTCAGGACGAGTCAGTCGAGATCGCAGCGAGTACCCTTTAACTTTCGGAGACTCCCGTCTCAAGTTGCATTAATGATTTCTTTAACTCCATACGGCTTCACCTCAGAGCAAATTCCCTCACTTCCTTCATCTTATTTACTATTTGCTTTACGCATCCATCATTAAAGTCGCCCACGCATTAGAATTCAGGGGAAAGGGGGCCTTTCCATTAAGTCTCAACGAAGGGAGGCCTTCAAGTGACAAAACGCACAAGACTGCTAACAAGCTATAGATATTACTGCGGAAGGGAGGCCTTCACGTAATATTATTGTGAAGGGAGGCCTTCACGTAATAATACGCATTGAACCTCTGGCTTATTAAATATTACTGCGGAAGGGAGGCCTTCCCAGATTATTATTGTGAAGGGAGGCCTTCACGTAATAGTACGCATAGGGCACCTGAATTATTCGATATCACTGCGAAAGGGAGGCCTTTCTAGAATATTACTCGGAAGGGAGGCCTTCGAGTAATAGTACATCAGAGTGATTGGAAATTCAGCTTGTTGGAAAGGGAGGCTTTTCCACAGTCGCTAAGGAGGGAGGGCTTTCGCTTACGACAATAGTAAGTCGTGATACGACGCAATCCGTACCACGCAATACGGCAGAATCTGAGACAACTGAATAGTTCCATACGCGTTTCTTGGGTCATTTCAAAGCAACCGTTACGCACATTTGTCTTCGAACCGCACCTCATCTCATGTGGTACTACGCTCATTATATGTATAAACAATAATTAAAGCGGAAGTGAACCCTTTATAAGTGGCTGTCAGTTCTTCAGGTTTAGTGTTCATTGTTTGTAATATTAATAATAGATTATCCTTCCGGAATTGACTTGGAGTGAGTCCGAATACCGCGACAGTCCACTCCCATTCCTTAGTGACTGTAAATTATTTCTGTGGAGCGAGCTCCGATAGGCGGCACCGCGCTCCTATCCCATAATTTAGTGCGATTCTTTACTCTACTCTTAATAAACACTATAATTAGAGCAATTAACTTCTCTTGTGTTTGATCTTATCTTTTATTGTTGGCCGTGTCAATTGATTCTCATGACAAACGCATAATAGCATACAGCATTCTCTGATTTGGAAATAATGAAGGACTGGAAGAAGGCCTGCGGTAGTGAAAATTATTAACCCCCTAGAGACTTAGACCTTTCACACCGTACCGGTCTTTACAACCTGAAGGTCAGAGATAGCATAAATGTTTTTATTCAATTTACCACCTTAGGGAACTTGAAAAGAAATTGAAGCTGAATTACTTCGATCAAAATTGTACTGTCATATGAAATAACAACAAACGTGGAAGAGGTATTCCCCTAAAGTTAACTTCTCATGTAAATTCAAGATTTTGTTCGTGGCTGGTTTTCGTGCAAAGGAAAAATCGGAGTCAGCTCAGGATTACCAATAAAAGTAATTAAAAACCTTGTGTGTAAAATTATTTCAGAGCCAGGATAAAATTATTATAATATTTTGAAAGCTACTAGTGAATTACAATTATAAAAAATAATTACTTTCGTTCAGGTAGGGCAAATATTTATTTTATGCACAAAACCGATTTAATACACTTATTTAAAGAAGGTTAATTGTTTAGTTTGGTATATACATCGAACGCCTTACACGAAACTTGTAGATAAAGCAATGATAACAATTTCATGTTTACATTAACAGCACATCTATGCAAGCTTGATCACTGCAAAGCCAATTAATAATATTATTATATATTTATACTCTCTCATCTCTTAATTTATTTTCTAGCACACTACAATAAAAAACTTCGGAATATATTTTTGACGCTGGTCATACATGAAAAGCATCTTTTAATTGTTTATTAGTAAGGAAAGTAAAGCCTGACCTTTCCCGCTCCTGCAGCGAGACTCTCAAGAGTCGAACGAGGGATAGTCATAAGCAAGTCTGCTGATCCATCAACAACATCGCGCAGGAGTTCAGTTCTGAAGTTGAAGTCCAAGATGAAGAAGAATGTACTCCAAATACCTAAGTACCATCTGGTTGGCCTAATCGCTTTGAATCTTTTTATGTCATGTTTATTTAAACATGAATTCACGTGCTTCCTCCATCCTTTCAACAAGTCGTTTGAATTTTCAAACACCTTCGCCCCCATTGTCGCGTTTGCGACAAATACAAGCATTACTACGAGAGATGCAACAACCATAGCCAAGTACACTTCAAACGGAACGAGGCCTACCATTCTTACAACCATGAAGATTAGCAATGCTTCCAACTTTCCACACATTTTGAGAAGTACCATAGACTCCGTCGCAATCAAATCCAGCGGGACCTGATTAATTATATTCACCCGAGTGAACAGCAGAGCACTCTTAAGACGTCCTTGTCTGGAATCCTTGTTGGTTTCGTAGAACTTACTTAAAAGCTGAAACTTGCTTACCCACAACTCTGAAGGAAGGAGAAAGAACCATATCAAATGAGGAACAATTCGAAACGCCTCTCCTGCAACAATGAAGTACAACAGAACATCGAAAGCCAGCACAACTGCTCGGAACCACACTTGGGAGTGTACAGAGTACGGTAGAATATCTTCAAGTAGAAACCTTGTTGGAAATAGATCAAGTATCGCTGCAAAGTAGATCAGCAGGATTGGTAACAATGCGTCAATACATAGACATACGACACCAGCAATTCCTTTTAGATCGTGAATTTCCAGGTTTCTGATATAATTGCGATCTTTCAGTTTTCTCAAGTCCACTTCTGAAACAATTAAAATATAATTACTTAATGGGATTTGATTGGCTTTCAATTTACATGCACAAAATCTTTGGTTTGAAAAAAAGTTAATTTTTAAAGCAGGATCAAATAATTTTTTTACAATGATTACTTTTGACAGACACGTCGACCAGTTTTGAATAGTCTTCGTACGTTTGCAACATGGCATTCACAACTGCAACCGATTGTTGTCCGAAGGCAACGAATGTTATGACCAATCCCATCGGTATGGTTGCGACTAGTGACATGAATCCGTAACCAAAGAGATGTAGTAGAGTGATATTTTCCTTAGGAGACAAAATTTGTCTGACGATGACTCCCAACATACACACGCAAGCAAAGACACCCAAAGCAATATTGTTGAAGAGCCAACGCAGGTTTTTCCGAAAACTGAAATCATACTTAAACCTTCTGGTTTTGGTATCCCACGAATCAGGTTGCGTACTAAATTTACTGTAGTAAAGTTTATAATAAATTTCGAGGCACTTCCAGATGAAACTGGAGATCATTTTCTTTATGTTTTTTAGGGCGGAAGATTGGTTACACTTCTTGCACATACAGTAAGCGACCAGAAATCGAAATGAAGGAAAAAGCCCCCAGTGTCCTACCTTCCAATAATACGGGTACCAGCTAAAAATTTCCCAATACAATTCAGGTACATTATATATCTACAGCTTGCATGAAATATTTTGAAATAGTTTCGCAACAAAATATTGCTTTATGGATTTACTTACAGCTTGAAATGTAATTAAGTTATCGGCTTTTTCTGCTTTTATAATTTAACATAAGCTGAAACTGTTTAGTAAGATTTAAGGTACCTTGTTGGTTGTTATGATCTTTGGTATGCATATTTAATTCTTCCGGCAAGGAATCGATTGCGAAGGAGATATAATTCATACAAAAGAGTTTCAAAACTTTTTTCCTAAATTTATGTGCAAATAAAACTCATACTTTATAAACATAGGAATAACTACTTGTTGGGAATATTATATAGCTGTGGTCCTTGATGGCCTGAATGTTCGGTATTGTACGTAGTCACGATGTCTTTAAGCAATATAATAAACAAATAAAAAGCATCATTGATGCATACAGAAGGCTGTACAATGATTCAAAATGTTGTTCACGTAAAGATGCTCACTCAGTCAGTTTATGACACGGATTAATTTGCTTCAACAGCTTATAGAAACACGAAACCTGGCAAGACAGCTTGCAATGTAAAAGTCCTTAGTTATTCAAAAGTATGTACTATGTTTACACCACACGCAGATATGTGTTACCTCCTACTTAAGGAATATATCTTCAATAACTCCCGATTAGCCAGTAATGTTAATTTGTTTAATAATCACAGGTCGCTTTATAAAGCTGCTGCTCTTATTCATGCTGCAAAGTAGTAGTGCAAAGTTTAATCTCGCCTTTCTTTGTAGACCAATTCTCCAATCTCAATAACAAAATACAAGGCGGGATTCTTAATAAGAAACTTCATTGTGCGGACAGATTTTGTAGCCAGTGGAAAGAAACATATTCGCATGCAGGTTAGTAAAAGTTATTTAAAATTTTGGTGGAAGTAATGCAAATAAACAGCAACCAGTGATTTACAAAGATTTTGAACCTTTCTTATTGTATTTTTACTGACTGAGCTGGGGAAAAATTCAAACACCTTACCATAAGACTTCAGGGGCATTCTAGTATGCTTCTTTGAGGCCTCATGACGAGGTCATTAATTATATTAATTGTTTACTCAATTTGTTACGAGCAAGAACTTAATATGTCTGGAAAGCTTGATTGCATTTTTGTAACACATTGTACTCGTATAAGCAATAACAATAGAAGTGGAGGAGATTCAATATTCTCCATCGACCACATTTCCCACAACTCCTACAGGTGACCATTTCATAAATACCCGAATCGGTCTCATAGTTTATTCTGTTCTATTTATTTCACTCTATTGCATGCTTGCAGATATTCCTTGTGGAACATTTATAACTGACAATACCACGGATATATCCTATAAGGAGACTGTTCAATACGGCGAGGGCGAGAGGTGCGTGTGGATTGTCCAAGTTCAAAAAGCGTCGAATTACCGACTTAAGGTTTTTACCTACGGAGTCACAAATCCTCGTGATGGCCTTTCCATGTCAGGATATCAAAGAGGAAGCAGCCAGGAACCTGAGGAGACTCGCGTGTAAAATGAAGCAATTTAAAAGAGGTCTAAATTGAGTCCACTTTAATTTCTAATGGCTTTCTTTTATTTTCTTAAGAACTTCGGAAGGAGTTTACGAGGTCCGAGGTGACATCGCATTCATTACATTTCACACAAGCCCTGGCTCTTCAGGATTTGGATTCACTGCAAAAATTACAGCCCTCTTTTATATTGAGCGAGGAACGACTTACTCTGCGAATTATATTTTCACGAATCCCAATACGGAAGAGGAGAGTTTCCCCATTTTATTTACGCACCAGGTTCCAAAGTAAACGCAGGAGCTATTAACCGGGCAGTACTCACGAATGCTTTGAATGATAACTGTGATGACTACGTTGATGTTTTCTTTTTCTCGGAAATAACTGGAACTGGAGGATCTTGGTTGCGAGATCAAAGGTAAGGATTTAAAATTATGATGTTCCCAAGAGTATAATTTATAATCAATATTTGTTTTACACGTTGGATATGCGAGAGCAACGAGACGTACATAATTCAATCCCAGGATATAATTCTATTCAGATTCCAAACTGATAGTTATGTTGAGGGCAAAGCTTTTAGTATAGACTTTGGATCAGAGTAAATCCAAGTTTATTCTTTTTATATAATTTAATTCGTGATGCATGTAAGCTAACTTGCGACCCAATACCATAAACACTTTTTTTCAAAATGCATACTTTAAAATTGCAATTAGTCGAGGGTAAGCTAAGTTTATTGACATGCGTTTTCATTCCCATTAAATCGTTAAACTCAAGTTGCAAGCACTTGAAGCTTTATTTTTGATTTCTCATGAGTATTATTACAAAACTACGGAATCCTTATTACTATTGTTATTGCTAAATATTATTTTTTATTCTTTGGACTCTACTTTAACGCTCAGGGAGGAGATGGAATTTTACACCCATTTTACATTAGTGCATATAAATAGTAAAATCTTATCTGATTGTCGAATCTTATGATACTGTGAGAAATAATAAGCGTACAGTAAGCAGCAAGTTGTGATTAACAAACGCAATTGATCTTTTTTGAATCTTAAATTAATTTTTATAAAAATTATTTTAAGGTATTTGCAACCTCGAGGAACTTCAAAAAGAAGTTACTCATAATTGCTTTGTGATTAAAGTTCAAATCTTGCAATCCATGACAGTAGGCGGTAAGAGTGCATAACGTATCTCCCAATATCTCATTACCTTTGCATGCGCATGTTCAACGTTTTCTTCGTGGCTCTTTTTCATTAAAAGGACACTGCAGAGGTTCAGTTGGGTATTTCTACAACATACTCAACCATCATCTGAGTCACAAGCAGCTCATGTAACTACAAATAACTGTAATGGTATATTTTGGAGTACATTTAACTTTCAAGAGTAACATCGTGCATCATTATTGATTGCATAAGGAGAGTAGCCCAAAAGATCATATTTGAAAGCCAGATAACAAAATTGAGGACAAAAATGTTTCAATTGTAATGCTATCAGTCCAACACGAATATATAACGATTGTGTAATATTCCTGATGACTTGGTTGACCAGCCACCTGCGCCAATTGATAGGTAATCATTTATTGTGTCCCAAAATCCCAACAATGTTAGCACAGAGGCGATATCGCTATCAGACAATTAATTTAGCACGACCCACCTGTTAGATAACTACTTACACAGTGAGATATAAAAAAGCACCCAAGAATTTACACTTCAGTCTGCAGTCCTACTTCTTCTTTCACACAGAATCGAACATATTTTACTTCACTTAAAATGCAAGTTTTTTTGCTAATTGCCACTGTGGTGACTTTGACCTCAGGGGCCACCGTCGACCCTTCCCTTAAGGCCAAACTGGAGCGTGGAATGTCAGTGGAATTAAACATCGTTCTGGACTCCGTTCAAGACATCTTCACTTCTCCAGCTCTTCTTGCGATGGAAAAAGAATCCCGGATAACTTCCATGATTGCCACGGCCAAGGAGAAAACATCGAAAGATCAGAAACCGTTCCTGGAATTACTTGAGAAAAGCGGAAGATCAACAAAAGACATTAAAACCTTTTGGATCAGCAACGAAATCTTCGTGAAGAACGCTGACATTTCAACACTCCGAACTATTCTTACAATTCCTGGAGATTACTTAGTGAGGGAGGCAATCGAAGTTCACCTCGTTGGGCCATTTAACCCGAGAAATGCAACGGAGGCCGAGATTAAAGCAAATCAAGTAGAAAACTGGAATTTGCAAGCTATTCGTGCTGATGACGCTCATAAAATAACCTTGTAAATTGCATAATCGATTTGATTATCTCGTTCTGATAGTGAGATTAACTTTATTAAAATGATTTGATCATTTAATTTTGCAGAGGAGAAGGATCAGTCGTTGCAATTATCGACACTGGAGTTTACGCAATCCACTTTGCCTTAAGCCAAAACTGGGCACGAGGTTGGTTAGACGCTGTTTATGGAGATGCAGAGCCGTCCGATGAAAATGGACATGGTACTCACGTCCTTGGAACTGCCGTTGGGCTTGCAAACGGAATCGGAGTTGCTCCAGGAGCCACGTGGATCGCTTGCAGAGGACTTAACAACATTGGATCTGGAATTAATAGCAATCTCCTGGAGTGTGCGGAGTGGATGATCACAGTCACTCCGAGGCCAAACGTTGTCTCCAATTCCTGGGGAGCTGGAGGAGAAAGTGATTTCTTCGACAGCGCAATTTCTGCGTGGAGAGCTGCAGGAATCGTTCCAGTGTTTTCTGTTGGAGGTTCCGGAGCTACGTGTGGAACTGTTGGTTCTCCAGCAAGCAATCCAGATGTGGTGAGTGCAGGTGCCACGACAATCAATGACTTCATCTCCAGCTTCACTTCCCGAGGACCTGGACAAAATGGAACAATTAAACCTGATCTCTGTGCTCCAGGAGCAAATATTTTGTCTGCTTCTAACAGGGGACCTGATTTGTACACCACGATGTCTGGAACTTCCATGTCGTCTCCTCATATCGCTGGAACAGTTGCTTTAATTGTTGCTTATGATTCTAGTTTGGATGTAGACGGGATTATTGATCGTCTTACAATTGAGGCTAGTTGTATTCCACTTCCTGATGGGGAAATTCCTTGCGAGGATCTGGGACCTTTGTGTCCTAACATGGCTTGTGGATATGGGAAACTTGATGCAGCTGCTTCGTGCTGCTATGTTTAATTGATAAGGTTATATTCAATAACAGGGTTACTCCATAAGGACATAATTTTATGTTGAAGGGCCTTGTAATCAATTTATAATTCAAGCCGAAATAAAAGAACCAATTATGACGACGAAAGTTCCTTACTCTTAATCTGCACAGACGTTGCACGTAATGTTTCATCAGCGTGGAATAAGAATTTTAATTCACTTGGTTAATTTTATTCCAAACTTATTGTTCTGGATCAGTATCAGTTGTGTTCAGTAAATTTTGTCAGCAGCTAACTGTCCACACCTAATTCATCCTTCCAAAGAAACTTAGCGTATAGGTGTAATTACATAATTTTTATTACATCATGAATAGGTTCGACACTAGACTCGACTCACTTTGATTTAGATTTTGACTTTAATTCTTTTGATGTGGCAGGCTGACAGCCAGCCTACCAAGATTATTAGGACATTTCCTTGCTTTCCAATCCTCTTGTCTTTCAGCGATCTTGCTTTTACTGAATACTCAAACACTTGCCTTTACTTTGATTGTTTCTTTGCTCCATAAATCCGCTGTGGACTTGTACTAAAAAGTATAATCCAAATGAGCGAGTCATAGAAAACAGAATGCTTTGCTGGATATAACATTGGGAATCTTTAGTTGTGTAGTAGCCAATGCTTTTGCCTTATTACCCTTTAATCATGTGACAAATATATGAATACAAGAAACATGCCAAACATAACATACGTTTGAATTTTGAGAATTTTTTATTTATTTATCTACTTCACCGGATACTTAAAATCAATATCCCTTAATTTTAAAGTGTAGACAAAAGTTCACAAACATTTTTATGGAAGTTGAATGTCAGTAGTATCTTCCCTGTAAAAATAAAAAACACAGTTTAACAACAATGAAATTTAACCTGCACTTTATTTAACATGCAATTCGAATTGACTTACATATCTTGTGCTTGGCAAACATCTACCAGATTGGCAAGTATAGCCTGGACCACAGTCATTGTTTCTTGTACATGCCTGTGCGTACGTCACAAACAATAATGCCAGCAATACTGCACACATTATTACAAACTTGGAATCCATGGTATGAAATCTATTTCAATTGAAAGGCGAAGTTTTAGTCAAGCACAGAATAGTTCAAAAGATGATCTGAATTGAAGATGCAGAAATTGGGGACTTGTAGTCCAAGAATGAACCAATAATGACTGCTTTCCTGGAATTACGGCGTAAAGCAATACCGAGTAAGCAGTTTCAGTTTCGTTGTAAACTGATTTTTATCTATTTGCAACAGTAGTATGTGGTTGTTGTGTGGTTCACCAAACCTGTTTGCGTCAAATGATGAGAATTTTCCAAGAAATATTATTTTCCTCTGGACAATGCTCTCTATGGCCCACAACTGGGATTTCAAAAAAGCTTAGTGCCGATTTAGAATTTTATTGGTAATGTGAGTTTATTCTATAATAAAAATATGTTTCAATCCTTTCAATTTTCCTATGCTTCATTTTTGCTTTATTTCAATTTTCCTTCATTTGCTACTCCATCACTTTCCACTCTCTTCCTTTTCATTTGATTTTTTTAATTTCCTAGATCCTCTCGCTGGTCCAAAATGACAGTATTAATTGAATGAAATGAAGACCCCTTCTTTGCTGTCAGTTCTTAATGCACCTCACTGTCGTGGGTTTAAAACTGAAGGAGATGAAGGGACTAAAATTTAAGAAGTCATAATTTTGTGTTTTTTGACATAGTTATCTCTATTACATGCATAGTAAAATCCGAATATTATAACCTGACGATCAAGCCAGTACCAATCTCTTCATTTTGCTATCACACACAAACATTACTTAACTAACCCAGGGCAGTACGAAAAATGCACCTAATGTTTAGTCTATTTTGGAGATTTCCCCTGCCAACAACCGGTTCATATGCTGAATCCTAAAAACCTTGAATTATATTATTTCTCACAACAATCAAATTGCAGTTTATTTAAAATTTATTATGTTCTTCGAGAATGTTTATATAAATGTTTATTTTTTATCCACATTCGTCTACTAAGGTGAAAATTCATCGCGTACTGAACGTTGATTTCACTGGCTTTGTTACTATTAATTTTTAATGCAAGTATTAGCAATTTAATCACCTTCACCTACTCAAATGTTACTTGTACATAGATCTTTAGGAAACATATCAGATTATTTCTGCACAATTGTTTTACTTCGCATTCCCTGACTTACTATTCCTGTACTTCTCATTCCGCGTTACTTTCAGTTCACCTTTACTTTTTATTCCGCCACTTATCATTCTTTACTTTCAATTTCTTTACTTATCATTCCTTTATATTCCATGCCGAATACCATGTCGCCCAGTACCTTGGAAAAGATATATATCTGTGCAGTATTTGGTATGGAAATGAAAGAAATGAAAGGTTTTTTGACTTTGGAAAGTAAAGAAGAATGGAAGGTAAGACAAAGGAATAGTAAGGACGGAGTGAATTTTAGTGGCTGTTTGTGGAAATTTTGTTTAGAATATAGCAGTGTAACAATAATTTGGATTTTATACCACTAATTTATTGATTGTTAATTTGTTTTATGAGTACAGGAAATATTGCACAATTTCAAAACAGGTTTAGAAATTCACAATTAGTTTGACTATGGTCGAAAAGTAGATATGAAGTCACCATCGAAACCGTCTTTTGCTAAATATGAATGCTTTATGAGAAATGCTATCCAATCCGATTCAAATCCAATTTAATGACTGCCGATTGATTATGTTTTTCTGTAAAATAATAAAAAACAAACTGGGTTAACAATTTATAAGTAATCATTACGCATACGTGAATTTTGCATTGACTTACAATAATTATAATTTTGGACACATCCACCATTATAGCATTGATACCCTCTTGGACAATCATTGTTGCTATTACACGATTGTGCGTACGTCATAAACACTAGATTCAACATTACTGCGCAAATGATCACGAATTTAGAATTCATGGTATGAAATCTACTTCAATTGAATGGCGAAAGTTTAG
This sequence comes from Isotomurus palustris, assembly GCA_034696625.1. NCBI lineage: Eukaryota > Metazoa > Arthropoda > Collembola > Entomobryomorpha > Isotomidae > Isotomurus > Isotomurus palustris. The sequence goes on along the minus strand of JAQGAD010001306.1, from coordinate 1,628 downwards.
TAAAGTACAGAATAGTTCAAAAGATACTGTGAAATGAAGGTGCAGAAATTGGGGTTTTATAGTCCAAGAATGAACCATTAATGATTGCTTTCCTGGAATTAGAACATAAAGCAATACCGAGTAAGCAGTTTCAGTTTCGATGTAAACAAATTTTTATCTATTTGCAAAAGTCGTATGTGCTCGGTAGTGTGGTTCACCGAACCTGTTTGTGTCAAAAGACGAGAATTTTCCAAGAAATATTATTTTCCTCTGGACAATGCTCTCTACGGCCTACAGCAGGGATTTAAAAAAAGTTTACTGCCGATTTAGAATCTTATTGATAAGGTGAGTTTTATCTCTAATAAAAATGTGATTTTTACATTCCGTTTCACTATCCTTTCAATTTTCCTATGCTTCATTTTTGCTAAATTTCAATTTGCCTTCATTTGCTACTCAATCAATTTCCACTCTTTTACTTTTCCTTTGCTTTACTTTCATTTCCCAGATCCTCTCGCTGGTCAAAAATTACAGTTTTCTATGAAAATGGAGCCTTGACGGCATTTTTTCACTGAAGTTTCATTGTAGAGTAGCAAGTTCTTTCGCTTAATTACTACTATCAGTGCGTATAGTCCGCCATTAGTATTGTACAAAGCAAATAAATAAATACATAAACAATATGACATAGGTAACAAGAGTTTGAATTATGAACAACTTGTTTGGTTTTCTTTCTTTTCGAAATGCACGAATTCTAAAAGAGAATCACACAAATGGGATGATCGAAGATTAATTCTTCCTAAAATATAAAACAAACTGGATTTTTATTGAAAAAACCCAGCACACTATGCACTTTGCATTGTCTTACATTTATTTTTATACACCATTGTTTCTAGTTATGAGACATATATAGAACAAAAAAGCCACTGCAGTAATGACCTACTGGACAATCATCATTCATGTTACATGAGTGTGCGTACGTCACAAACAATAGAGTAATCAGCACTGGACACATTACCACGAACTTCCTCGCACAATACACTGGCTAGAATCTTGAATTAATAACGTATAATTAATTGTTCACATTCAGTGCGCAGTCTGAGCTATTTCTGATTCTGACTTTATCACAGTGTAGAACAAGGAACTGAATTCCGTTCCGTGTAGAAATGATAATGGGGCCTGCATGGTCGCCCCAAAGTAGCGCGAGGTCACACGCGAGAGAGAAAGCGGCACCCAGCCACATGTTCATTTTCTCCTCTCACCACACTCGCTCCCATAAGCGAGAGAGAAAATGAGCGTTGGGCGAGTCGCGAGCTCAACATGCGGAGGAGTGAGACTTTCTCTCTCTCGTGAGTGGTTTGTGTGGGAGGAGGAGCTATTGTAATGACATGTCTATTGTCTTAGCTGTACTCTAAACATATTGTAGTTACCGTCCACATTTTAAACTCATTATCAGTCCATCATGAAATTAATTCACGGTTTCATTCATAAGTACACAGTAGAAGGAATGTTGAAATAATCTACAGACTTGAGTAAACATAATGGGAATAATATCCTAACATACACACTATCCGTATATTTTGCTGCATGGGGGAATGTTCTAGCTGTTTTCCACAAATTGCCTAATCGTTGACATGAACAACTTCTACCTTACG
>JAQGAD010001305.1:0-20991 GCA_034696625.1 Isotomurus palustris | reverse complement strand
TAGTATAGTTTAGATAGGACAAGACTATGCACTAGAGTTTTACGTGACTGAAAGGAGAGAACATGTCTTAGTGGGTAGATCTTATGCAATAGGTAATAACATTTTTTGCTAACAGCCTTGTACTGAGCATGCCAGGTGAGGTTAGAGTCAATAAGTATACCAAGTATCTTAACACATTTTACCTGCTTCAAAGTACAATTATTAAGTCTAACAGTTACACTTCCTAACTTATTCACGACGCGACTTTTACCAGCAACCATGAGGAATACCTTATCCTCATTGAGTGAAAGCTTAGTATAAAGTAGCCAGCTTGAGACTCTCTGTAGGTCCTCTTCAAGGTTTTTGATCAGAGTTGGCAGATCCCCACGACGGCCTCTTATCAAGAGGGTTGTATCATCTGCAAACATAATAACTTTGCAATGCTGGATGACTGATGGTAGGTCGTTGATAAGTACCGAAAAGAGGATGCAAGAGATGCATGCTCCTTGCGGCACTCCTAGTGTAGTAAACTTTGTCGACGAGGATGAAGTGCTGTTTTTGCAATTGACGCACACATATTGGGCTCTATCACTCAGTAGAGATTCTATTAATTTGCTATTTACATTGTACCACGTCAATTTGTGTAGCAATACTTCTCGATCAACTTTATCGAAGGCTTTACGAAGGTCTAGAGGTACAACTAAGCAGATTTCATTTTTGGAGAAGGCTTCGTACATGTAGTCAGTTATAGCTAATAGAGCGTGAACTGTTGAGTAGCCACGTCTGAACCCAAACTGTTCATTACACAAGAGGTTGTTGATATCAAAATGATTCACAAGCTGGGGTACGATGCACTTTTCCATCAATTTTGTGAGGATTGGCTGGATGGCGATAGGCCTATAGTCGTTTGGTCCAGATGGATTAGGTATTTTTGGAACTGGGACAATTCTAGACAACTTCATATCTGGTGGCACGTCGTTTGTTTTAATGATTGAGTTGAAAAGTTGGAGGATAGAAGCAGTAAAAACTGGCGATTTAAGGCAGATGTGTAAGTCTTTGGGACATATCTTCATAGCATCCTTTGATGAAGACAAGGGTTTTTTCACACTTCTCCATGCTTTGTTGATGTCAGATGAAGTCAACGTTTCAAAGATGAAATGTGGCATTTCTTCTGGGTTGATGTTGCTTGGTCGTACTGGGAGGTCAGGAGGAAAATTGTCTGTTGGTTGGTGACAAGAGATATTAACGAAGAAGTCGTTAATAGCTTCTGGGTCCACTTCTTCTTCAGTTGTTGCTGCTAGTTCTTTGATAGGAAGAAATTTCTGAAGCCCCCACAGGCCTTTGGTTTTGATTATTTGGGAGACGTAGTTCTTGGTGTCACTAAGAATGTCAGATTTTATTCTTGTTTTTAAAATTTCCAGCTCTAATTTTGCTTCTTCGTCTCGGGGATTGTTTTTGTGGTAGGTGTATAGATCGTTTCGTAACTTAATTTTTTCCCTGGTGGCAGGAGTAACATGGATGGTCCTAGATTTCTTTCGGAATGACTTTTTGTATGTTGGGATTTCATTTTCTAAAAGAGATAGTATGCGGGCTACGATGTGTGAGAGAGTCACAGAGGTTGATAAAGGTCCTTCGCATTCAAAGTGTGTGTCGATTTTGTTTACGTCCAGCTTGGAGTAGTCCTTTATTTCCATTGTGGTTAGCTCAGCAGGTGGCTTTTTGATATTTATTGTGCACTCGGTTAGGTTATGATCAGCCAGGAATGCATCGTAAACATTGTGGTTAATTACTGAGGAAACGTTATTGACAATTAATAGGTCAAGGAGGTTGTCTTTTCTCGTTGGTGTCTTTGTGAGCTGTACAAGGCCAAGGGAGTCCAGCGAGGTCTCAAGCGGTCCCAGATAGGTGTCACGGAGATTAAAATCACCAACCAGATAGAAATTCATTCCTGTTTTGCAAAGAAATTCACACAGATAGAATAGATATTCGTAGTTTAGTTCAAGGGAGTAAGAAGAATAGTCTGTCCGGCGATATAAGCAGCAGACCAGGAAGGACTTGTGTTTCTTGACTTGGGCACGGAGGCAAAGGGATTCAATATTGAAGTTGTCATGTGGTAGGTTTATGGGTTCGATTTTGCACGAGATTGTAGTTCTGCACAATATCGTTATTCCATGGAGTTGGTTGTCGTCAGGATTGGAAAAGATTTGGTAGTCCTGGAAGGGAAGAATTGGTCGGCTGGTGTTGACGCAGGATTCGGTGAGACATAGGAAGTCGAATTGTTTCTGATTTATAAGATTATGCAAATCAAAAATTTTGTTGTGGATAGACTGTACATTGACATGAGCGATCGTGATTGCATTGTTGGATGAAATCAGAGATCCATTAGATCGTGGGATATTCCTATTCCTAAAAAATGTTCCAGGTTAGAAGTTGATGCTGATGTTGAAGCGGTTGGTTGTGAGTTGACTGTAGGTGCCTGAAGTAATGGGGGGAGTTGGCGTGTCATGAGAGGCAAGGGAAGCAGCGGGGCACTAGGAAATAGTTGCCCATTTTGTAAAACGTAAAGAGTAGTTCCGTGAAGTAAGGTCTTCTTACGCCAATCTATTTTTATCTGGGCCGTCTGGTCATTTCCTAGGATGAATTTCTTCTTGTTTCTCAGTATAGCATGGTCTCGTCGCGTTTCAGGTGAGTTATCTTCGTTAAGGTACAGTGGGTGCTTAAGTTCAGTCCGATGGTGATAGGCACAGTCTCGTTCTAGTAAGCTAAGGAAGCGAACTTTGACCTTGCGAGTAGAGTCGGCTTGGAATTTCCCGACGCGGAAGGCGCAGTCGATTGTTATTTCTTTTTTCGTCACGTGTCTGAGAAGTTTTTGCACGTTGGTAGCAAGTTCATGAGTTGTTTCGCTTTCTGAATCGTTGAATCCAAACAGAATTAGGTTTAGTTTGTTAATCTCGTTGTACAGTGACTCCTTGTCTAGTTTTGCTTGGTCAGCAACATTCATTAGGTCTGCAACTTGGTTTTCTAAAAGGTGAATTCTCTTGTTATGGTCGTCTGTTTTCTCGTGCATGGTAGTTTTTAATTCGGAGATTGAGTCGGCCAGGATTCCATTGGAGGTGATAATATTATGGATGCTAGTTTCCACTTCTTTGACTTTTGACTCGACAGATTGTACTTTTGTTACAATTGTACAGTTTTGTGATTCGATATTATTGAGTTTCTCCATAATGGCTTCCAATCCATCAAGCTTCCCTTTAACTTTCTTGTAGGTGCTAGGATCATGGTTTTCATTGTCGGTCGTAGGTTTTCTTTTAGGCATTTTGATTGTAGTTTGAGGATCCTGCTTCACAACAAAATTTGGTGACAGTATCTTTGGGGTCATACACATGGGATGAGAGCTAGCTGGCTGACATATACAGAGAATTAAGTGACTTAACTTTGCTGTATGGCAGGTTGGTCCGGTAGTTGCAGTCTATGGTTGATCCCTCCTGTGGTCGTAAGTGTGGTGAAGATTTTTGATCCAAGATTTATGCTTTTATAGGTCGGGGAGTTATTGTTCGTGATGAGTCGTGTACAGTGCTTCAGGAATTAAGTAAAAGCTTTAAAAAGTTTCATTAGAAGATAAAAAGGTTAAAAGTTTTAAATTTAAAGTCCAGAGTGAAATATTATTTGACTTGTTCGCTTTCCCGCTTTGCTGACGAATGTGATGCACAATAGTGATGTGAACAATAGTGATGTGAATTCTAGCTTATTGATACAATTTATTGAAAATTGCTAACATTTTCGCACCGATAAAACAAGCACAGAAACAGAACCTTCATATAGTTTCAAACAATATGTGAAATCTATAAGGAAGAGAATGACAAGAAATCGACAAAGTCTGTTGCATGTTTGCATGGGTTGCCATCTTATCATTTTTAATCAATCCATTATTGTTTGCTCGAAACTGAAAAAGTAATGGAAAGAAAGTCTTTAGACGCTATTAGCCTAATTGCTGTCCTTCAATACTTTTATATAAGCGAAGCCCAGCAAGTACCTGGCTGTATTCTAATTGATCTAATTGCAAGAACGGAAGTTACAAGGAAAAGATTAATTGACTTCAACATGGAGAAGTTATATCATTATCTAATTATGTTTATGTTTAATCGAAAATAATAGTTTTGTCAAATTTGCGTTAGGAGATTGTAAGACTAATTCTCTAAAAGCATTTATCAACCACTCCCTTTGTTGGCATATTATGGTTTATGGTCGCTACATCATATTGCTTCTATAGAATATCATATATCATAAAGTTGCGGGCATTTAGTACGAGAAAGTTGTCAACAATATTGTACAACATTTCAGAATCGGAAGCTTCAAAGGTAGCAAATTTTCGACTTGTTATTGAATTAGACACGTAAGAACTCATTTATTTCAAATATGAGATCGGATTAAACTCCTTTGCAATTTTATTCTTCTCTAACATACTGCAACTTAAATTGAAAAGAAAAGAGAGAAAAGCCCATGAAAAAGAATTGTCGCACATGAAGTACCTAAAAACTTGGTGAAAGTTTGTCACAAGGTAGAAAGTTACAAAGCATGTAAGTAACGGCAAACCAATCAACTTAAGTAGGCATCGTGGCAACTAAGAATCGCTTGGTATAATGCATTGAGCAAACTTGGAAGAAAGGCGGAAGTGGAGAAGCATATGAGGGCTTACGGATATATAATCATCGTCATGTTGCTTACTTTGGCAGCTTGTTAAATGCGTAGTCAGGACACAAGAATTGATTCAGAGGAAGAAGAAAGGCGGATGGAAAGAGAGACACAGGATGTGAGATTTTAGATCCAGGGACACCCGTGTGTTGGTGGTATGATGGTGTGTGTGTCTCATAATCCTAGTAAGAGTGAGCATGCACCTTTCCCAGGTTGAGGCAGCAGTGAACGCTGAGACTGTTAACTCGAAAAAATCCTTTTCTTCGAACCAATTCAAGTGCCATCAATGCTGCCTACATCTGCCAACTGAACTGGCAGCTTTAAGAGCCTCCGTCTACCCACAGAACTTTCTCTTTCCCATGGTGGAAGTAAAATCAATGCTACTAACTCTGTTGAGGAAAACTACGGTAGATTTTGTTCGGCAGCCAAGAAGTCGTGGTAAAATCGACTCGAGTTTAAACCCAAAAAAGATTGTAAAATAAAACCGGAGTCTACTACTTCAGACAGACAGCTAAATAGTAATTCGTACTCGTTGTTGCAGCACTAGATTCCTCTATACAAGATTAGCTTTTTCTTCCTTTCCCTTCAACTTTACAAACTGCCGTGTACAAAAATGCTAGAAGGACTGGTTAGCCATATTCTCCTACTACAGCGGACTCGACACTGAAACTAAATATTAGCAATTCTTCTATCATTGAAACTGATATTGTTGTTAGGTGTGAAGCAAATGGAAGTTTGCATGCAGCTCGTTAAGCTTTCTACAACTAAACTGGAAAACTCCGATAATTCTAGACTTCAATTTGTAGGAGCTTCGGCCCTGTATGCATATAACTTATAAACCATTTGTATTCTCGCTGTACATAAATTATTGGTTAACTATTAGAGGAAAGACAAATAGACGACAACAGAAGAGAATATTTTAGTGAGTTTTTCTTAAACCAGTGTCATCAACACAGTGTTGGTTTCATTCGTCATTTTGTAATGCAGCAAACAAAGTAAAAGTTACTTTCCTGCTTTCCTTCATTCTGCAACTCAAATGGAATGCTTAAATACTTCGAACTAAACACAAACTCATGTAAATCTGTGGCTTTTCTCAGAGTTCCAATCATATCTCTTCGTTATATTGTGCATGGAAGAAAATTAGTTCCGCATAAGTTTGAATTCTAAGAATAATTTGACTGTTTTCGTATGCAAGACCATTTTCTAGCTGTAAAATAACGTTAATCTAGAGTGTAGCAGCCATTTAAAGTAGTGAGAACTTCTCAGTAGACGCGTTTGAAAAGTTGTCGTATGCATTTTGTACGTGCAGGTTTGTTTATGCCGTCACTTGTCATTTACTCCGGTCTAATTACATCAGTGGGGTTCAGTATCGCCTATCTGTGTCGTGTTGTCAGATAATGATGATGGTATGATTGTCAGTCAACTTCTAACTTCCTGTGAACCAAAAATCACTCCTCAACTTTAGTCGCAACTAAGTGAAAGTGAGTGAGTTTCACCGACAACTGTAGGGATTTTATTTTTCTTTCTCGTAAATGCAATAATGAAATTAGTATGCAAAGAAAACTCCAGTAATAATGTAACTGTTGGGCTAGGAAGCAAGTAATTGCGAGATACGTTCCCCGTTGGAAAACTTTCTCCTTCTTTAGAAAGGTGTGTCACATAGTCACATCAACAAAATTTAATTAAATCTGGTTCTATGGATGAATACAAACGAAGTTTTTAGAGTTCCAATTTTATGAGAAAAAGACTAAATACTACTGAGCTGAGGGCTACTAATATAAGAGTAGCACCTTCTGTTTTACTTCCATGGTAGGCCTACTCTCTTTCTCTCTCCCTTCTTTCCCTAATTCCTATTATAAATACAGTTTCTTTGTTAACCATGAATTGATTCATTAAGACTTTCTTAAAAGCAAAAAAGCTGCATGCTTTCTCCTTTTACACAATACTAAGGGAACTTTACACTTTGCCGGAGAAAGTAAGCGTCTGGAGTGTGAACGAAAATGGAACCTTCATATAAGTTACCAAACTTGTGTCTTATACAAACCATTTTTGAGTGAAACTATCTCATGACTAAAGGATGTACGTAGAAAGGCAGCAACATAGGAATATTCTAATAACCACAGAATTTTTAATTTGTACTGAAGCAATTTCTCTCGTAGCTGTTTCTGCTTCTCTGCAAAGTGGAAGTTTATCAACATCCTCACTAATTCTTTTATTCCCCATCCTAACCACAAAACGGTGGTATGGTCTATACTCTACTACCATGCACACTGAGTGTACGGAAATGCACAAATTCGTCCCACAGTTTCGTGCAGAAGGCTTATGGCAGAATAAGTAAACTTATTTCATTTGCCATTTACTGGACAAGCGACACAAATATTTAATGAGAAAATACAAGTTGGGTTTAATTTTCAAGTACAAATTGTGTTCACGGATTACTGGCTAAGTACGTGACGGTTGCGTAGTGTCTGCAAAGTCTCCAAGAACCTTAGGCCTGATATGCTGCTCACAGAGAAATGAAGTATGAACGGAATTTCGCAGTCTGGGTGGAACATCTCGGAAGTAATATAAGAATAACTTGTTTTCTCATATGGCTCATCACGTATAAAGTCCAAGTATACTGTCCTTCATACTTCAACTTCAGTTTCAGCCACGAAGCTCCTTGTACAGTTTAGCGAAACTGAATGAGTGAGTCTGACAAATGAGCAGAGATTAAAGCACCGAGTATGAGTTTGTGAGTCATATACCAATTTCGTCCTTTGCTACTGTTGGACAGACTTTACCCATTACTCTGCAAAGTAATTTATGAATATGAGTTTTCTCCGTAACGGTTTCGGGGGAAGCAGTAAAGCCTTGACTTCCCACAGTCCACAGTCATATCCCTTACCTTGAGATCCGATCTCTCGATGAATATTTCAATGCACAAACTTTGCTCGGCTATGAAAGAGATGAGTCTCTAAATTAGATTCGCCAGAGTAAATCCTAATGAGCATTCGTGTCATTTTTATGGAGTTATGGGTATTCCACGTTTACGGGTTTTTTTACTCTCACATTATTTTCTTGGAATCTACAATGTGGCTAGAAACCACACTAAACATAGTGTAATAAACTTCTCGAATGAAATTCATTTTTAGTAGTTCAAGAGCCATGTGCTCGGAATCAGAGTGGAGGGTTACTAAGATTCATGTAATAGTGAACGAACATTCATATTATCATTGACGAAGTGAGAAAACCTATTTCCTAATAACATTCCTCTTTTATTTGCTAGGCGTTTTAAGCCATAGCAAGCCAAGAAATTCTTTTATTTTCAAGTATTTTGTTCACAGAAGGTTGTATTTTTTAATTAAATTCCCCTTACTGTAGTCATGATTTATAGCTTCTTTAATTATGCAAGAGAAAGTTTATAATGAGCAATATCTTTTTGCCTGGACCTTCCTACACTTGCAAAAGGCGAATCAATCTTTGATTTATTCCATAATGATGCGATGCCACACTTTTGTGCAACCATTTAGTTTTTACAGGAGAGGATACTTTCCTCTTCCAACTAAATCACAGGTTGAATTTCATTCAGAAATCTTCCAGTTTATTTGCTCAACGCATGTGGGGAAAAAGAAGTACATACCTTTTACTTCTAATTCTAGCGAGTGATTTAAGTCCATGGGAATTAGGACGATGTATGTAGATGTGCTTACGATTAAAGTAGATTCGATTACGTGTAAAGCTGGTGAGAGAGTGAATTCACTGAATAGAAGAAAGTTCGATTAGTTTGGTATTGGACGAAGAGTTTATGATGTGGAAGAGAGGCATCGGTGGAGCAGCCCTCACTTTTGGCCCTTTCAATTTCAACCTGTTCATCTCTTGAAACACATTCAGAACTTTTGATCCACTTTTGAAATTTAGTGTGTTTGGTAGTGGGATTTGTAGTGATGATTATTACTTGTATACCATAAATTGAAATAGGAAGAGAGAGGATTAATGAGTGAAGTTGTATAAGCTACTCGTCCGTATGTATCTTATAGTATGCATGAGTAGGAAGGAGGTAGGGAAGGAAGGCAGACAGTCGGTCGGAGTAGAAGGTAAGAGGTTCTCACAGAATCAGGTCGGAAATTCCATTTGAGAGTCTCCTCCCGAGTTGAAAGTAATATTATCGATTTGGTGAGGGAGAAACAGGATACGGAGGAGAGAAAGAGGAATACAGAATACATACATATGTTGAAATGATTTGCACTTGAAAGGATGAGATACAATCTCGCCTGGAGGATGAAGCAGGAAATATGATTTGTTTGCGCTGCACACAATCTACTTCAATACCGGAGGAAAGGGAAATTTCCCAAGATAGGCAAAATAGTAACCTCCTTTTTTACGGGTTTGCCACATACACCGAACACTACTAGGGTGCCAGGTACTTTCTCCCGTCTGGCTCAACTAGTTCTCTCCACCACCGACGAGCTACTCAAACCTCACACCACAACAGATCTAAAGAGGATGCTCTATGGATTTATCGCAAACAAACTCTCATTCTCATGACAGATTGTTGCGTAAACCTTTTCTTCCAATTTCATCAATGCGATTCTCTCGTCCTTACTTAATTAGACACGTCTTTTCACCACTTTCCCTAACACCTACTTTTCTCCTCTTTCACATCCTTTTGCATAATGGACTCACAGGCCTTACATATTAACCCACTGTTCACGCAGAGAGACTTTCCTCGTAGTGCCTGCCATGTCATGAATTGTGATGGGTGTCATATGTATTTCCACCAGGATTTTAATTAACTCTCGCGCATTAGTAGGCACAGTGTTTGCAATTTCATATTTAATTTCAATTCTCAAGGATTCTACACACGATGAAAGACAAATAATATATAATTAAATGGTTGAATGATACAAGAGTGGATGTAGAAGTGCCTGTACAAAGTCTAGTGTAATCAAAGTAGAATTAATTTCATTGGCTAAAAATCCCCTAAGAGCGAATCAAAATGAGAAAGTAGAACTGTACCACAGATTGTTTGCTTTTTCATCTCATAGTCTCTCCAGTGAGTTTCAACTGAATTTTGATTTTGCGGCAACATACCCTCTTCTCCAAATTGCACCTTTCCAGATTGCTTTCTTTTACTTTCAACTTTGTGCGGAGAGTTAGAATACAGTTAGAGAGAGGTAAAGTTTTATAAGAGCAAATATCCCGTTGATGTGTAGAAAGGGAGAGTCCAGGTTGACGAAGCTGAGGAAAAGAAATTCTCTCCAGTAAATCAATCAGGAATTTAATTTGGGAATCAAATCCTTCATTCCTTCCTGCAAACGGACTTTTTCTCGATCCATCATTTTATCAAGTTGGATGAAGCAAAGACTTTGTTCATGGACTAGGTCTTCTGCAAGAGAAACGAAAGGTGATATTTCCTTCGTTGAACTAGTCGCATTTACACCAAACTTTCCACTCGCTACTCTTCCTTCCTCGTAACTTGAGCAATATATTATCATCAGTAGGGGAAAATACACTCCTTCCGCTCTTGAGAAACTGGAGTGCGAGCCAAATGGATTTTATAGAATTTCCCCATTCCCAAAACTCACCACTACATATCATTTTACTTCGCAACACTAAATCCGTCTCCAATGGATAGAGTCTCACTACACTGCTTCCTTCACTCCGAATCACACACAGTAAGTCAGAAAGATACAGCTAGAGGAGAAAGATATTATTACAAAAATATGGACGTTTATTTGAAACTGTATTTTATCTGTGCGCCACTACACTACAAAATACTACGAAATACTAGGAATGCAGATCAGTTAAATTTATTTTCAAAATGTTTCCTTCCTTTCGAATCAATCCTTATTTCCACAATAGGCAGAAAGTGATAGAAATGCCAGTCTATGAGACATTATTTTCACTTTCAATTTAACTATTACGCCTCCAACGAATACTTCCATGTCCTATGTACTGCAGGTGAATCGTGTTCTTTCATTTCAGGCTGGAATGTCCCCTAAATTATTTACGTATTTAAGCTCTTCTTCACAATCTTCATTCAAGCATCCTGCCATAATCCTAGTTTATCACACTATGCACTATCACTAGGCATTCTCAATTGCTAAACTGCAAATTCCGCAAAATAAGATGAGTTTACCGTCAACTTTGAGAAGCGTACCAACGTTTGCGTACCAAATCAAAGGAAGGACGATTTGTGCGTTGGCCAGTCTCAATTTAACCTCATTCCGGTGTATATACGAAACTGAAAGATATTGTCAGATTGTCACTGAGTCTTTAGACTGTTGGTTTGGTGGCTTACGGATGTCTTTATCACGTTAATATACAAACAGCTTTTCCATTGGGTAATTGGAAATATTGCGAAGGATCACTAATCAAGCGAGTGAAGTTGTGGTTGACAGGTTGTTGGAAATAGTAGGAGTTGAGTAGGAGGAGTAGGTGGGGTGCGGTGTTGATTCTAACATCACAAAGGACATAATGGCAGAGCTTTCTCAACCTCCTCCTCCTTCCCCGTTGGGAACTTTTACTTTCCTTAACTTGTGTGCTTGCGATAAGGCAACTTTATGGGAGGACGAAGCTGTGCATTAAATCATTGTGTCGCAGACTAAATTTTTGTTTTTGTTGTTTTTTCTCCTTCAACGGTAAGAAATATAGTCCGAAAAACTATAAATAGGATATATCTTTCACAAACACAAAGGGAAACTTTCATGCTTGGAGAATCTTTTTTTAAAGATCCATGCGCTTAAATTAGGACCAATCTTTTTATTCATCTTACCATGCACACACTTGTTCTCTGTCAAGTGAACGTTCAGTGTGGCGAAGACTCACATTTTATACTCATTTTGACTTTGATGCATTGTGCGGGTCCTCGTTGTGGTTATTAATCTAATGGCATGGCTGAAAACTGTAGATTTATGAGATGAAAATATACATCGCCACACATTTTGCTACTCGCAGTCTGCTGCTTCGCTCGCTGTGTCTTTATCAGTGTTGAATGGAAGGAAGTGCCTTTCCTAGTTAATCGTCAAGTTACACGCCTTTTTAGTTTTAAAGTTTTGTTCACAAAGCTAATTGTGAAGCATTTTTAATACACTGTCTGTTGTTGTTATTTTTCCGCACTTCAGAACCACCAACTGTGTGATTAAATTGGTCAATGGCGCTCCTTCGCTCTTCCCTACTGCTTAGGTTTAATCTTTAAACCTACGCTACGCTAGACTGAGTGGTTAATCATTTTTGTTAGACAATTGAATAAGGTAGGGCGTCAGTTTTCAGGGAGTATGATAAAACGATAATGTAATGAACCCATTCGCACAAGGCACAAGCAGTCTTATTTTGACTCTCAAGCCTCAGTCAGTCTTTTCCAATTTCCTACCTGAATTTTGACGATATTACATTGCGTTTGACTTGAGAGTAAATGTGATAGAAACGAAAATTAATTCATGGAAATTTTTATGCTCTCTTTCCCTTTCTTTGGGATGATCTTCTTGTGTTCCCTTCTTTAAATTCAGCCGAGGTGAATCAGCTTAACAAAAACAAAAGACACAGTCACGGGATGAAAGTGTTTAATGCGATTCAGGGCGGAAAGAAAGATCTCATTTTTTCGATCTGTCAGGTTTAGTAAGAGTGAAGGCGTAGTGAGTGGAAGTGAAAGTGAGAGCTGAAAGTGCTGTTTCAGTAAACTTCCTACAGTCTGGTGAAAGTAAAAGGTTTAGGATCGGAGGAGTCTCAACTTCCTCATTAATAAAATGACAGTGGAGTGCAAAGAGCGTAATACATCTCCTTCATATGCTGAACAGAAACAATGATGCTTAGAATATCGACCCGCACATGCTTCTCTGCATCCCCAGCCGTACTCCCGTCTGCTTTCCCATGTACACACTTTCTCTCCTGTTCAAGCTCATCCTTTTCGTCGCTCTACTTTTTGTTGCTACTTGCTAGTAAACTGTCATCCTGTATATTTATCGATTGTGAAATGCATTAATTTCTTTGTGGTAAAGGATAACATTCAAAGGCACTTCAATCAATTTCCTGTAACAAATGAAATTTCCATTTTCAAACTGTAGCTTCACAACAATGTTATAATACTTGTACTGCTTCACGAATTAAGCAAACTTTGATTGATCTAAGGAAAATACTTAAAAAACTTTCTCGTCATATTTTGTATCTATAATACAGTATGAAAGGAGATGTGCAATTGAAAGATAACTATCTTTGACAAAAATACTTAAGATTTTGTAACTTTGTAATGCATGGAGAAATACTGATTGAAATTCAGCAAACTAACACCATTGTCCACTATTGTCGAATCGAACCCAAGTACCTTAATATTTGTCCTTTTGATTATATTTAATTGTAATATTCTTCCCAAGGGATGGAATGTTTCTGTATGAGCTAAATTAGACGGCCAATTGCACAAAGTATCTGAGTTTTTTTGCCATTGTACTGTTACAAACCAAGTTTCAGTGTCAGGTAGCAAGTTGCTTGCAGCCTCTTTAAGTAAACGTCGTTGACCACGACATAAGGCTGGTGAAGAAGCCATACGTACAATGTGGGAGAGTAAAATTGATGGGATCCGAGGTAAGGATTAACTAGAGATTATTGTTGTGGAAGCCGTATAATGAAGAGATTTAGGCTACAGCTTGGATAAAATAATATTATTTCAAAGTCTTCTTTCGAATATGTTTGCTTTCTGTAGGAGAATTTTATTAATATCACGCAGTTACTGCGAAATAAAGCTTTCACCCACAATAGAAAGAAAGATACTATTATAATCAATTTACTAAACGAACTATTTTCTAACGGCTTAATAAAAAGTTAAACATTAGGACTTCTGCAGTTAAGAGCTTGAGCAAGTAGTTCTTTTGGCTGTGGTAGCAAATCAGAATTCAAATATAGAGCGACCCGTTGTTTCCGTCCATCGTAGATCGTAGAACGGATTGTGAGTAGGCAGATAATTAAACACGTCTGTTCGTATAAAAATCTTCGTTATCTATAGTAGCGAGCTTGCTTCTTCTAAAAGTTACAATAATCGGAAAAACTAACTTGAAAAGCATTTTAGAGACGCATCCTAGATCGAGTATCTTTACGAGCATACGAAACTCTCGATTATTTTTACATGCATCGACTTGTGCTTTTTAATACTCACAACTCACAATAGATGAAGGTAAACAGAACTTTCTCTGGAGAGTGGGGAAACTTCCAAACGAACAATGTGACGAATTTTCCGCTGGTTGGTTTCCATCTCCTCGAATTCTGAATGAAAAAATGAACCTTCGAGAGACTTTCAGCGTCTCATTAAAAAGAAAATTTCATTCTGTCATTTTTTGAAGTGTTTGTCAATACGGTATAAAAGTATTTTATTTTCAGAGTTTCATAATTCACCTTTAGATTTAGACCATAACGGTTTTTCTAAACAATTGAATTTCTCCTCGAAATAAATGCTAGTAAGCTTGAATTTTAATATTTTGAACATTGGAGTGAAAAATATTTGTAGAATGCTAATTTAATGAGTAACACTTACAATAACCGCTGTGCAATTTAGAATGAGAAAGTTTTAGTGAAAAGTGAAAGTACTCCTTGGATATTCTTTAGGGAGCGTCGTTCCGTATGAAAGAAGATAGTTAGGATAGTTAGGAACGGCCCCAAAAAGTAGGATTAAGAAGGATGTCTTAAAAGGAAAGTTTGTTCGTGAGTCTCTCACTCATTCTGGTAATGTGCTGGCAGAGGCTTCCCATGAGTTATTCGTGTGTCCGGAAGAGTAGGTTTCTTGGCTTTATTCGAGGGAATTCGTCTTTCTCCACTTCATTTAGACACATCAACTGGGAATCCTACATCCGTTTCTTATTTCAATCGATTTTCCAGAACAAGATAATCTTACATAGCGACAATCTTACTCCCAAGGGGAGTAATCAAATAAAATATTTGCTCTCTTCAAGTTTGCTTCTTGATTCTTATACAAGTAATTTTAATTAAGTGTTTTATAATTGTGTCTTGATTAATCTCACGCATATATTTTATTATACAAGCAATAATTACTCTCACATTGCAAAGTGTAGTATTACGTCTTATGTGCACTTTATAATATTCGCATGTTTCAACAAAGATCTCCTTGTGATTAAAATGAAGAGACTTGATGCGGAAACTTTCGTTAAGATTACAATAACAAATCCTCATCATTTGACTTGAATTGGTTTCAGTCTTTCAGTGGAAAAAGCAAAGTTTTGGGTTGAAGGGGAGAAGAAGAAAAAAGCAAATGTAAAAATGATGAGATATTAGGTCAACCATAGTCAAAGGGGTTTGTTTCCGTAAAAGCTAAAGAAGTTTTCACATAAAGTGTCGTTGTCGTCAGCTCGCCCATTAAACAAGGCGTAACTCTTTGCTGGAAGGTGCCAATAATATAATATTAGATCATGGGTGAGTGGGTGTGTCCACAGCCGTAAGCAGCTACACTCCCTACACGTAGGTTAGTATAAATAGGGACGTGTAGTTGGAGAGAGAGAGAGAGAGTAATTTTGAAGTCGTAGAAAACTGTAATAAAGTTATTGGTGCTGGGAGTAATGCAATGGGTGGCAAGGGTTAAAAAGCGAAAGAGCAAAAGTCAGCATTTCTTTCAATTCTTCCTTTCGCTCTTTTTCACGAGGAATTAGTAGTCTCTGAGCTCCAACTGCCATTCTTTGGCTCCCTTTCACTCTTCTCTTTTACATCTTCATGACTCGCTAGGCACTTTTGTAAGCTAATTTGGAGTTCTGCTGACGCTACCACATTCAACAACAAATGGTATCCCTGCTACGACAAAGGGAAGGGTATTAAGAGCTCTGTTTTGTTTCTTTCATCAACATTTGCAACTCTTGCGAAAAAGAGACAAAACGAATTCTTCTCCTCTAAAGATTTTCATGTTGGCAAGCGAAACACAACTTTCTGTCAATACTCGTTCACCCTTTGTGCATAACTTCAACTTCAACTCTCTCGACCTGAACTTTACTCTTTCGACACTTGCGTCATTTAATGACACAAACAGATTCCAATTAGAAAGAATATAAAAACTCGACGTACTAAACAACATTCCCTGTATTCGCAAGGTTGGGCGATTAATGAAGCGAATGATTCCACTTGGATGTCGATCTCTTTTCTTAACTTTCATGTTGACAATAATTTAGTGCAAATACACTCATATTATACATAGTTGCAATCAGCACAAAATAAAAAGTGAAAATTTAATATCGTATTTTCAAAGTCGGGAAGAAACTGAAGCATTCCTCATAGAGTGCAATCACTGTCTGTAGCAGAGAATAGAGGCATAAACAGACATAAGAGATGGAATGGAACAATGTCAGATCGCATCATCCCCACACTTCGTGCTTTGTATGAGCAGAAGAACTTACAGCTTTCTCCATTCTTGAGAAGAAATATTACAGTATTACACAGATGGGTATGTGTAATTGAACACATTTAAAGCCAGATTTAGTACTCGTACTGACGAGAAAGGATTACAGAAGGGGAGGAAAGAAGTACCTTATTTATCGGATAAAGACTTTCTTTTAGAAGAGCACCAGTGGAGGAGCCCATGTGTGTGTGTGTGTGAGTGTGTGTGAGTGTGCTTTCCTTTGATGGTGATGATGGTAATGTGAGGATAGTCTTCCAATATCTTCGTCTTCTCAGAAAGTAAAAAGTGTAAAGTATGTATCAAAGGAGAAAGTTGGAGTGAGAAGGGTAGAACCATGTAATATATATATATATATAGGAGCGATACTAGACAATGTGCAGAATTGTCAGTCCATTATATTCTTTAGAGAGAAGTTACCGTGTTAGTTGGTGTTATATACTTCGATAACAACACCAACGCATACACACACACATACACACACACAGTAATAAAATAGTTGTAATGTCCTGTCATGACAGTAACTGCATTGCAGCAAGTAGTATTATCTCTTTATCTTCATTCTTGCGATATGTGGGTTTCATTTCCACGTTGATCGTTGATACCACCACCACCTCTAGCCTCGCTGTATGCACAGACTTCTTGAGAGACGAAGAAACTTTCTTTACTGCTCTAGACTCCAGACTCATCATCACGATATATATGTATGTACACCCGGGTTAACCCACACGCCCTCTCATCCTTAATCGGGTATGAAATGAGTACTGGTGGTTGTGTAGCAGTGGTATGTGAGGCTGGGAAATTTACTGCTCTTCATATAATGCACTGCAACAAAGTAAGGAGAGTCGAGTGTATAGGTGAGATCTGAGGAAGCTGAGATTTTTTCTAAAAGAATAAAAAGTTTTACGGAGCTCAGTGTAAATGTAAAGGATGAAAGGGGAGAGAGATGAAGTAGCGAGCGGAGAGGAAGTGAAAAGTGTAGCACTGGGTTTTGCCACCTTCTTAGTCATCAGTACGTGCTCATAGTGTTACACAACGAGTAAGGATTAGCCTTTGAGTAGATAGAGGATGTGAGAAAAACTCTACTGTCAGTGTCCGGAGGAAAGGAAATTTTTCCTTTTAACTTTGCAATTACAAAAGATCCTTTTTTATAGCTTTGGAGTAGGCTTAATTGAATTTGCAGGGCCTAGTGTTATCTCCAAACTTTCTTGCTAAGACCAACACACTTCTAATGGGGCCACTGAGTCGATTCACTTTCACGAGGAATGGACACTTTCAATCTGTCTTTGTTGCGCTTTCTACTTCCCTCACAGGCATATTACACGTTGGATTGATACATAAAAAGGTATTTCTGTCCCGCTCCTTCCTACCCAATGAGCATCATCAGACCTGGAAGAAGTAGGCCTGAGTGCTTTTCTCTGCAAAACTTTCGGATCTAAGGTGTGTAACGTATCTTCCTCTGGTCTGACAACCTCGATGGGTGCAGTATTAGAACCAGCTTGCTACGTGTCTTTTGAAGCACCTAAACCATTTAAGTAATTGCGAAAATCACAAAACAGTTTTTGCAACTCAAAGCATGTTGCGCAATGAACCTGCATAATACCTACAACAAGCTATACAACCTGGCAATATTACATGTGCTCTCGTTTAAATTCAATTCACCCTAATTTCTCTCATTCTTCTTATTGGTTCGGTGAAAGCCTGTACTTTGATGTTTGACAAGGAAGAATATGTTGGTGGTACTTTTGAGAAAAACATAGTTTTACAGTCAACTCAACACTTGAAGTCTCTGTGTGATAAGCTAAGATGTTTTAAGCAGAGAGCGAAATGGAAAAAGCAGAAAAGCTTTCACCAGTACTTGAAGTATTATGAATTTATCATTATAATCCTGATACTTTTTTTGCATATCTCTTTATGCATGTTCAGTGTGAATAGAGTGGAGAGGAATCTCTAACCAAGCGTACCCTCTTACATCCGTCTCTTTTTATTACATTATGTGCACGTACGTGGGAAGTGGAAAGAGGAACATTAAATCAAGATAAGACTATCACTCGAGTCTTAAAGGTGATCTCAGGTTGAACTGTTCCTTAGCTGGTTGACTACATTTTCGTGAAGTGATCATATCGTCTGTACCCTCCCATTACGTATAAAATATATCTACACATATAGTCGCAAGACTTCTCGTGCGGATGAAGAAAATATACAACACAGGCAGATTCGTTTTACTTCTTATTGTACTTGCTACGAAAGCGGTGAAATCGCTTCATGATTTTGCTTTAAGTATTCACAATGGGGGGATTAGCCGAACTGACGAGGTGATTTACAGCTAAGTGGAGCACGCCTGGGCCTGCACTGATATTATGCATGAATGTAGAAATCATTAGGCAACTAGTTCTTACTTAACTGTTTAGTTTATCAGTACAAAAGCCAGAGCTCTACGAGTGCCTCTGGAACTTACGAATTAGCCATTAGCTTTTCTTTCTCTGACATTCTCACTTCAGATAAAACTTTTGAAAAATTCAAGCGCAGTAAGATCTTCCCTTGTCAGAAGTCACCTAAGAAGCGTTAAATTATTCACGATGAATCTCATTGACGTAGGAGGTAGGAAATAGGAATACATGACTGGCTGTGGATTCATGAAACTGCAATGTGCCATGCATGTCATTACTCACAGGGATGAAGTCAGTCAAAATCGTCTTGAAGACTCATACTGGGAGCAACAATAAAGCCTGAGCCAATTATGTAAATTGTACGTATCTGCATATAACTAATTTATTGAATTAAGATAGAATGATTTATCAACCACACTATTTACAGAGCCACACATTCAAACAACTGTAGGACTACGTATAGGGTTTTTTAACTTATCAGCAGCCGGAGTCGACTAGTCCTTAGATCAACCAAGAGCTCAAAGTGTGCTAAGTGGGTTTCTCATTCTCCCACAATGCACAGTTGTAGTGGTTCTATTTTGCAGTTACCAGGCTTATGTGTCTATCCTACAAAACAAAACACTTTCATTTGTTATTAACATCTAGTGATGATTTTCTCTCGGTAATTTCCGCTCCAGAAGTTATGCTTTGAATAATACGCCATTAGTACTGAACAATAGGCAAATAGTAAATATAATACACATTTCTCTCGTGTAGTTAGTTACGTATGGCACCTCGAGGGGTTTTACTCACTCAGTGAAGAGAAAGTAGATAATTTCCGGTCCACTTTGTGATCAAACATTATTTTTGTTCACATTCTACCCATAATGGGTATCATAGCATAAGGGAAATTTATTATTTCAATAATTTCGTCGGTAGAAGAGGATTCTAAAAAACCGGAAGAACATTTAGAAGCGCTTTACAATTTATAACCACCATCAAATTGTGTTTCGAACTTCTCACGAATCAGAAATAATGAATATTTTATATATTTAGCTTACTTATTTAATTATCCGTGAGCTTTGGCGTCCTGCATGTTCAGAAGAGGTTATCTATTGAATGCATGTGCTCATAAATAAATGCTGTAATTGGTGAAAGGCTTAGGCTTAGGC
Source organism: Isotomurus palustris (assembly GCA_034696625.1). NCBI lineage: Eukaryota > Metazoa > Arthropoda > Collembola > Entomobryomorpha > Isotomidae > Isotomurus > Isotomurus palustris. The sequence goes on along the minus strand of JAQGAD010001305.1, from coordinate 1,417 downwards.
AAACACACGGTCAACATTTCAAAAGAAGCACAAAACCAGCTAATGTAGTTAAATCCCTTAACGATTAAAATGATACTGAGCTAACAGAGGTCGAACGAATGGAGTAGACTGCATGAAGGTATGAAAACACAATAATATGAGATATTTATGCAAATAAATCACTAGAATAGACGACATTGGGTACGAGATTCTTGCATCAATGCATAAATTTAGTGTCTGAGGAGTTCGAGGGAGGCATGTGTATGAAATAGTAGTACACACACTCGATACGGAGTTACAAAGCTAAAGCTGGTGAGCAAAGATGAGAGCTGGGCATTCAAGGCTAGTTAGGAATTACATAATTCAGAGAGTAGAGCGTAACAAATGTGAATCATGAAATTTTTAAGCAATCCTTTCCAGTTCAACGAACGAAATCCTCACGATATAAAGCAGTAGGCAGTAGGAGTCCAGTGTAGTCCACATCGTCCGCCTTCTTGTCTGACTGCCTCATCTTACCTTTCCCCGTCTGGTTACATTAGAAGGAGAAAGTTATGAGAGAAAGCGCAATGTAGTGAAACGAATGTAAGGAGTAGTGGGAGTTCATGGTAGGGCACAAAATTGAAAATAGTGGAAGAGGTGGAAAGCTATAAACTAGTTATTTTTATAGCATGCCAATATTCTAGAAAGTAAATTCCTCAAAGCAGCTTGCAGTGCGGGAGAAGAGAAAGCGGAGAAAGAGAGCAGTTCCACTTTTTTACACGAAAGAAGGAAAGGGAGAGCAAGTGAAAGCAAAGATACAAGTAGAAAAATGTGCTACTTCGGCTGTAGACAGGAGAGCTACAGTAGGAGAGTGCGAGGAAAGCAGCAGGAGGAGTACTGCAGCTTCAGTACAGACTTTCCTCATGTACTGGACTGAAGATTAGTTTGAAAGATCGAGACGTAGGGCTCTCGCTCCTCTTACGTGGTTCTTTCAATGTTTGTGTCAGACCACTAGAGATGAGGTATATAGGACATTAGAAAGAACTTCTTTCTGTAGTCTCATATCGATTTTCCCATTCGGATGTCGAAACCAGCCAGCTTCCTAGACTCTCTTTTGCTCTCTCTCTCTCTCTCTCCCTCCTGCTACTCCTACATTAATACATCAAGCCGTTGTGGCCATACACTGCTGAGAGAAAGAGAAGCCACACCACCACCAACCACACTACCAAAGGTGGTCACGGATATAGCGGACACTTTGTTATTGGCATTGCTGCTAGAGGAAGATAGCAAAGAGTTTCACCGTGGTGGTTTTAGAAAACTAGAACAATTTAACTAGATGTTAACATGTTTCGTTTTCTGAAAAAGTTGAAAAGTTAAGAGCTAGTGGGGGCTGAAAGTAAGGAAGTTCAGTTTTAAGTTTCCAAAATGGTTTCGTAGTGACTAAAATAAAATAAAACTT
>JAQGAD010001304.1:0-21013 GCA_034696625.1 Isotomurus palustris | reverse complement strand
CTTGATACCAACTTCTACCAACCACACTCAATATCTTGTGAGAGTGCCAGACAGTACATATGCATGAAACATAATAAACTACTTCAGTTTAATTCCTGTAGAAAGTCTGTATTTTTTGGAATTTGAGCAGTCCACAAGGAATTTTTCTTTTAATCAAGCATGTCGCGAATATATTTTTATTATTGTGGTATTCAGGAGTGAATTAAAGGTGTATGAATGAGATGCGAGTTTAAAATTATTACTGCAACATGTGTGTGAAGAGTGAAACTGCAGAAGTCAATTTAAATAAATTTAATAATGCAGAAGGTACCCTTCGGCTATGTTACTTGAGAGAGAAGACGATGGAAAGGAACAATGAAACGGACTGACATTAGGGCATAGGTCAACTAAGCCTCAGCATGGGGTCGGCTATACCACCCACCTAACTTCAAGTGTACTTGCCACACTAACAAATGAGTCGTGTCAAAGAAAATATACGTCCACCTTAACACACATTATTGTCTAGCACTCTTGTTTGTTAATGTTCCTTTATTTGGAGAGTTGATGGAATATGATTACATTTTATAGAAGTAGTAGTAAGTATATTTACAGATCGCTTGTGATATCTTTTCCTGTCCTGATTTTTCTTTCCGCTCTCTTCAAGGCGACATGACACACAAGCGACCCTATCTATCAATTCATTCCCTACATGTATGGCTCAGAGATCTACTTTTTAAATGGCACTTTATAATATAGGAACTCTGTATGCAGTACTACAGCACAAAGAATTCTCAGATTCGTCAGCTTTCTAGTTAAAACAAAGCTGAGGAATTTGAAGAATGCTAAGGTACGCATACCTGAAATCTCGATTACTATGCGAGACGGTAACTTCAGGTAATCCGTCACTTTCTGCCACGGAATTTCCACATTACAATCAAGATAACATTCTATACGCGTTGAGATATAGAATAAAATTTCGTTTTACAAATACTCCGAGATTCCAGCCATATAATGTTCCAAATATTCTCTGCTTTGTCGATTTGATATTCATATTTATGTACTCTGCATGTTTTGTTTTAATTATGTCAATGAAAAATACTTGTCAGTTGGGCTGTCAGAAGGTTTTCCGAGTTAGTTTCACTTGGGGTTTTTTCCTCGCCGTTCTTCATGATTAATTATAATTTTTCTGACTCCTGGTAAATGAATTAAGACTGACCTTTCGAGAAAAATTTGTAATTGGACTGATTGGTCATGAATATGTAATTGAGTAAAACCTATAATGCTGCTTATAAAAAGGAGAAAAATATTAAACCTCGAGTATAACAAAAAAACATCAAGCTTGGTTGAACTTTTTATTTTGTTCAGGTGCTTTTATCAAATAAGAAGCGGAGTGACCCAATCCCCCACATACTTTCCAAAGGTTAATTGTAGAAAAGGGTCGGCTGTCAGTAATTCTTGTTCACTCCATCTGAGCAACTACTAATAGGAAGATTAACTCCACAATCGTACTACATACATAACAGCTCAACCTCTTTCACATCAACGTGAAACCTAATATGACGAGTTCGTGTTGCTTTTGGGAGGAAGGTAAGCATTCCATCCCTGGGAGTTAATTTGTTTAGATGTCATTTTCATTTCATTATAAATTCGACTATGATATTTCATTTCATGTGAAATCTTAAATTTTTAGCTGGAAAAATATTTGTGTATCAAATGTCTAAGACAGATGAGAGAGTTCATAGTTTCACAGTATCTTGACCAAGATTAACGTGACTTCAACAACTTCAAGATGAACATTTTTCGGGATTGTTTCACCTTTTAAAACTCTCAAATGGCGCATCTCAGTGGGAAACCTTACAGAACACCGGGCTGTCTTTGTCATTTCTTAGGTAATTCATCTCTTTTCTTCCTTATTTACTTTCCAATTTATTCCAGGGTTTCATGGGAAAGTAATAAATTTCATTCCTTCAAAATTTTAGTTCATTTTAAAGAATTGTTTGAAGGTTCACAAGAACCTTCCACAAGTGGTAGACCAACTTCACTTCACAACCATCAAAAGGTTTAAGTTTCGAACGTGTTCCTGTCACTAATTATCCTTCTCCTCTGCAACCGTCAGTCATTTAGCATTGGAGTTTGCAGTAGCTAATATGTTTGTAAATACTTAATAACTGAATACAAACCAGTTGGATTGATAGTTTCGGGACAGTTGAATTCCCGAGAGGAAATGGACATCTCCATTCCTAATTACACAGTCTGTATAGTGTAAACGACACCACTCCTCCACGTATATATATTTAGTCATCATTTGTCAAGTATTGATTCAGGAAGTGGGATGGTCTGCAGCTTGATGTGCTACACTCTTCTCTCAACTTTAATTATGGATGGGAAGACACACAACAAAACCTTCTTCATGTATGGACAACATGGGAAGGAAAGATCAATCAATATCTGTCATCCTTCACACAAGAATTCTGATAATCTGTTTTCTTGTAGTTACTTATGAAGTCTTTTGTTTATTTGATAGACACATCAACATTTCAAAAGATAGGGAGGAATACTTGCATTAGAGAGTACAAACTATTCATACGGCTATACGGTTTTAAATGCCTTGCAAACTGCACATGAGAATTCAGGAAGGAAGTTATCTCTTGAGACTGTGTGATTTAGCTGAGAACAATTTTTTCTCATACTTTTCTTTGGAACCCGTCTCAAGTCTCATCAGCCAACCAGAAGGATAATTTTGAGTTGGCTTGTCCTCATATATCACTTATGTGTCGCATGAGACCATTGGAAAAGTTATTTTTCATGTCGACAAGTAAGGAAGACCTCTGAGTAGAAACATACAATTTAATGTGTTTAGCTGTCAAAATGTTGTGTGAAAAATCAACCTGGAGTACAATAGGAGGACAAAAAGAGTGTCAAATGGCACTGAGATGGATAAATTGTCTCACTTCTATTCTATTCGAGTATTTGTATAGTTTCCTTAAGGAAAAGATGAAAGTAGTGAGCATCATAAAGCACCAGTCGTGCTACCTACAAGATTCTTACCGAAAGATCATCTTGATCATTGTGATCCATGCACGGTTTGCTATTATATGGTCGACGTGTCATCCATTTATCCATGCTGGTGGGCAATGAAAGTTTTGACTTTTGAGTGGGTGGTCATAATGCTTCATTTAGGACAAACAGAAGGGCCCATCTGACCCACAACTTTACTACGTCCCTCTCATTTACTTCGAACACCCTTAAGAGTAATGATCCTTAAGTGAACAGCAGTAAAGAGGCTCATTTGACAAACCGATATTGGTTATTTAAAGCGATTGCTCTGTAAGTCAGTTCAATCCACGATGTCGTATCTTTTCAGCTTTAAATTCTAAGTCATTTCAAATTGAGCTAACTCTGAGCTATGAAAGGTCTCAGTAAAAATATTGAAAAGGACTACACAGCGTTATTCTCTGGAATGAAAGCAGCTTGTGTCCATATGAAATGGTCCGTGTTGGTTTTAACGCATTGCATCTCTCACCTTCTTACATTTATGTCAACTGAATCTTCTCAATTTACAATCTCAAGAGTACCATTTATTTCAGAAGGTAAATACCTCCCAATACAATTTTAAAGCTTTGCAAGACTCCACAGTAGTAAGGCGCAACTACTACTCAACTCAACATCAGACTGTGGCAATGCGTAAAAAGTGACGAGAGGTTTCAAAATGCTCCACACAAATAAGACTGTCTGTACAGACAGTAACTTTAACTTTAGGGAAACCTGAATTGCTCTTTATCTTCCTCGAGATGCTTGGAGGGTCATGCTTACAACACTACCTCTACACACATCAGTACAGGGTATTTCAATATCCAATTGGTATCACGCTGGGTTTAGAAGAGTATTGAAAGGGTTAGCAAAGTAATACGTCATAAAATACAACAAAACTTCAGTGATTGCATCTCAGGCAAATATAAGGAATTCTTTTCTTCAGTATTTACGGACTACCCAATTACAGGAGTATAGAAGATTCTTCAAAATTTGGCACATAAAATTCTTTCCCAGAACAGAACTCTACCATTCTGTGACGATACAGCATCTACCATTGTAACATTTGTAACTTAAGAAGACAAGTCTCCATAAAACCCCTGTGACTACACAGCTAGCATTGCTCTCTTTGCTGTGATGGGAAAAACTGCTCGACTTTTGTTGTCACTAAAGAATTTTCGTTTCCTTACTATGAACAATGAAACAGTGGTTGATCTTATTGTAGGAGATATGACACCCGGCACACGGACCAATTATCACAAAGACACTTCAATTTGGTCGGTGAATGATAAATTGAACTCGTAGTTATCTCCGTTGACACGTTATTGGTCACTTAAATTGTTCGCATGAAAGACCTCCAGGAAAATCAGTAAGGGTGGTCAAAGAATTTTATTGCATCTACATCCGAGTTAGGGAAAGCTCCTGTCAACATCAGAAATTTAAATGTAAAGAATTTTCCATTACGGTCAGTCTTGATCGTCTCACCGTATCTTTCGACTGTACTTCGACAGCTATGTTATTAACCCATAGGCAACGTTGAAGGATATAATTTATTTCTCTCGGGAAGATAAGCTCACCAGATTAAGAATCATTTCATTTTCACTCTCATTTATTACTCACCCTTTAATTAAACCTTTTACCCCGTTTCGTATGACGGATCAAGGTAGTTGATGATATTTATCTGGACAATCTGAGAAACATTAGCAGGCCGTCAAGTAAGAGTAGAAAGACGAGGTGAAAGATAAAGAAAAAAGAAAGGTAGCCATATGGGGTTCCAAGTATTCCAACGGAAGCATTTTATTATACTTAAATTGATGAGTACAGGGTCAGAGTTGGCACTGCTACTACCGGAAATTCCGGTTGAATAAAGGTTAAAATGCATCCTCAAATTTTATGGTGTGTGTAGTGAAACAGTGTAGTATCAGATCACAATCATGCATCATTCGCAAGTGTTATGTAATTTGTAGTTATGTCATAGATTTAGTTGCTTTTCTCACACAATCTAAGCTTTTATATTATCTTGAAATAATCCTAGATTTATTGTGTTGAGTTGCATGTTCCGACACCATTAATATCTAGTTTCAGATTCCACGGTTCGGTCCTTGTACTTATTTAACCATTTCCTTGAAAACATTTTGAGCCACAAAGTCGTCTTTTCAGGGACTTCAGTCATAATAATGTTCATAATAGTTTTAGAATTACATACTTCATAAATGGCAGCGAGACGAATTGAAGTATTCGCAGACGGGGTTTAAAAACAATTATAATTCTAGGCAGTTATTTCAACTTTCTTGCTAAGCAAACGTAAAAGCCGAAATTAAATTATTGATTAAAATAGTACTCTAATCAAGTTAAATTAAAATTGCAAAGTACAAAAAACAGTGATGTGAAAGGTCTCGTACAAAATTGTTGATCACCTACGAATCCTCATGCATATTAGCAGCTTATACTCACTGAATGTATTACAACAATCATAGAAAGTGCCAATTAAATGTGAGTAGTTGCGGATGAACAGCCCCATCCTTAAAGAACTGAAGATACCAGTTAACCCATAGGCAACAACCTAAGAGATCCTCATCTGGGAAAGTATAAAAGTGAATTTAATAACTAAAAAACCCGATGACCTTTCCTCAGGACTAATCCAAGCTGATTTAGACAGTAATAATAATGGAAGAGCTACTGGATGTAGCAGTTCTACTGCTTTTCTGTTTCAATTTAACATCAAGGAAAATGGAAATTGCCGATTACTTACTTCATCAAATGAATATTAATTTTTCCCTGTAGGTATTATTAACTCGTTTCAGTTTCATCACATTGAAATTCATCTATTGTTTCCCTCACTAAAGTTAATGAGCCACCTTAGCGTGTATTTATGTGAAGACGGGGTGTTGATTGGCTCTACTTCTTCGACTTTAAACCTAATGTTCTTTGGTGAACGTAAAAGATTAATGTAGACGCTTTTAATTACACAGTATTATTTGGAAATTATAACGATTAAAAATAAACTCTTATATATCTACCGCAAGCTACCTGGCATCCATCCATCCTGCTCTGCACCTGGTGTGTTCTTCTGGGGATTCTTGCATCTGAATTTATAATAATCATAAATGAGCATCAACAAACTAACACTACACAACAACACAAAAATACAACGGTGTGATCTGTAGATGCGATGCAATGACCACTTTCCTACTCACCCTCTGCACATAACGAACATATTATGAAGAAGTTGCTCTGTTGTCTGTACAAGTGACTTTTAGGTCTTGAGCAGTGCACCAGAATACCTAATCAAATGAAAAACTTGCTTTGCTAATTAATAATTACGAGATAACTTTGATGATATGGATGTGTATCACTACTGTGTAAAACAGTGTAAAAAACTGCCTACGGCAGGCATGGAGAGAAAATTACTTTTAATGAAAGACCACTCAAGTAGAGTAAATTTAATGCAGTTTAAGCGGTGGCTAGAACTCCGTGAAGGAATGACAAAAAACATGAGTTTATTTCATTTTAATCGGGAATCCCAAATCCTAAAAATTTCTCGCACTTCCAACTTCCAACCACACACTCATTTTGTAATTCACACTCTGTTGTCTGTGCTGCAGTTGTTTATTTCATATCGGATATAAGGAAAGACGTGTATCAGGTGCTTATAAGTAAATGTCAGTCAGATGTGCGGATGCATAAATCAAGTGGAGATAAAAATTCAAACAGAATGAACACTTAAGTATCTCCCATTTCAATGGTATCATTGGATTTGATCTAAATGCTCACTGCTAATTGCCAATTACGTTGTACATGGTATAGAAATTATTACCCACAAAGCCTACGGAACTACATAAGGGATTTCGAGTTGCAATTCCAAAATCATAATAAACAAAGTGGGTGAGAGCAGAACAACCCACACACGCAAAATCGTAAAAATTATATATTTGCGTTAAGTTAGTTCGCAGTGCACAGTGTGAAATAAAAAATTGGACAACCGAGTCTTTATGTGTGGTATTGTCGATATCATTACTAACAACTGATTACCACTCTCATTTTTCTCCACACCGCAATATCACACCCATGCACAAACAACTACACAACCCAAGTCCCTTAATTACCTACGCTTGTGGGTTTTAGAATGAATTTCGAGTCTTTGAAGTGAATCTTAAGTAGCTCAGACGTGAATAGTAATTGATGAGTTCACTCCGAAGTTGGAGGAAATGGGGTAGCTTTTTATTTTATGCAGACGATTTCAAGTAAAAATATGGGTTTCATTTGAATCCTTGGAGGTTTCCACGAAAATTTGAACGCAAATTAAACCCAAATTAGGGGTTTCTCACAAAATGACTTGACCCTCTAGTCAGAACTCCAATGAAAATTAACATTGCAGAACAGGGAATTTTATAAAGTTATCCAGCCTCTTTAAATGTGGGTTAATAAAAATGTATTTCATAAATAAAGCCGCACTTTAAGTAACCTGTATCAGGTTACTTAAAGTGCGGTAGTATTGCTTTTTTAACTGAAAGGAATTAGAGTTCTAAAAAATTAATTTGCGATAACGAACAAGTTTTGCAATTAACAACAATTGCATAAAAGATCTAACGAAGGAATAAAGAATTTTAATTTTTGCATCTACAGCCCAAACTGCCCAATATAAGTTAATGTGTATGAGGAAAGGAATGACCGTGTAGATTTATTTTGTTTAAAAAATGAACTACACAATCACAAGTTCCGATCTGCCGGTGTATGTGGAAAATAAAATGTATAACACACTCTTGACTGAAACACCTGTAAATGTTGATTTATTGCAACATATCACGCTACTTGATTCTCTTCGGTGAGTGAATTCAAGTCGTAACTTTACTTAAACCGACGAGTCGAAAGCTAAAAACCAAAACGAATGGAAACTTTAACCACTCGGAACACACAGGCTGGAGTCAACTACCATTAGCTTCAGTTTGTGAGCTTAAATATCATCGGGTCAGATAAAAGTACTTTTTGTGTGCACCAGTCTTACTAATGAAATACAGATTACTTTCTAAAGTGTGCTTCCTTGGGCACTCGGTTATTTAATACTTCCTTCATATTTCATTCTGGAGGTGGTGCACCCAAGACAAGAGGCAAGAGACTTCGAAAAATGAAGCCAAGAAGTCGGAGTGTTACTGCTCAACAGCACAAAACACAGGTCTTTAATTATTGCACACACTCTATAGCCTCCTGCGTGGTTCAGTGTTAAGGTTGCATTATACAACATGTAAATAATCGTTGTCATCATGACTGCTTCTTGACACTTACGGAGAATACATTTTTTCTGTTCTTCTAAAACTTCCCGAGTCAATTATGATCTACCCTACTACTACTGGAAACAGCTGAAGTTCTGACACTTGATTTTCTGAGAAACTGCGTGGACTTGGTTCTTGGTGTTAAAGGGTAAGCATAAAGAAAAACGAACCACACATTAGGTAGTCAATTATGAATTGTTTCTGATTCGACAAGGTATCATTAACGACCCTGCACATAGTTTACTTCTTCAGAATTGTTTCATTGATTGCTATGCAATGCGAGCAGCATAATATTATCATCACTGGTGTCCGTCACATAAGAACACGGGTTGCTCGAAGGTGTAAATTGATTGCAGTGAGCTTCTTTGTCTATCTTCCCAAAAAGCATATATTATTTTGTTCACCAGCATTTCCATCACCAGAATGAACTCACTTCAAAAGGTCCATCACCTACCCTCATCATCATTTGATAATCTCACAGCATTCAACTCAAAACTTGATTTTTTGATTCTCAACGTCTCTTTCCCATCTCTCACAAACTCACACTCATTTAGGATTATAACCACACGTTAAGTTTGTAGCTTAGGAATTGTTAATCTCCAAAACGTGTTGATTAAGGTGTTGAGCATGTAGTGAGCTTCAATGTTTGCAGCATAAAATTCATATCTCATGATACTGAACGTATGTGAATAGCTGGTGGTAAAGCAAAAGATATTTTTATTATTTTTTATTGATTAAAAAATGGAAAATTATAATTTAAACTTTTAATTGTGTGGTCACATCGGCACTGTAGTGGAGGCTGACGAATCTAGGGGTTAAAAACATGTATTTCTTCCGTATAATTTTAATGGAACAATTCAAAACTAATCTGGCTTCCTCTTAACGTGTAATAGTGTGAGTAAGCATAGTCAGTCGACGCACTGTAATAGTGTGTAATCTAAGCTTTAACTACCTGAAAATTCGTGTAAAGGTGAAGGTTAGCCATCGTATTACACAGTTAAAGATGAGGATAATTCCAAAACAGAATTTCGGCTCTTTTGTCTTCTCCTATCAAGTTTGATTTGATAAAAAGATATCGATTATAAATGCATTTTGGTGTTTCACAATCAAACTCCATCACCCTGCCCATATAATACCAACCTGCGTTCAACTCACTGTGGCTACTTTACTCATTAGATTGGAATTAGATGAGCGATGGAAGATGATGAAGTAGAATAAAAATTACTAGCGACAGGTTTAAAAGAAATTATTACAAGTGAGGTAGGGAGATTATCAAAGGTAATTGGCCATGTTTTGCACATTTAATGTGGATTTCGTGACAAGAAAAGAAAACTAGTTGACTGATATTATTTCGGGCTTCTTTTAAGATACACATCACCTCACCACTTGTTAATGAGATTTCTGTTTCCACCCTTCCTTCATTCAACTTGTTTAGTTTTCTTCCAAATAAGTACGGAAGGTTTCTGCGTTAGCTGCTACTGCTCCTTACACGCCACAACGTACTAACAATCTTATGAAATATTCTCTCATGTCGCTTTCTTCAAACATGAGAACTTCTCACACTTTGTTAAAACCGACTGAATGTATTCCACTGCCTTTGCTCTGCTGTTGCTCACAGGATTTCATGTTATCTTCTACCTTATGTGCGGATCTTTCAGACGAAAATTGAAATTATTTCCGTAAATAATTCAAAATAATTTCATCACCAGCTGGACCATTAATTTACATGCCTACAGTCGTACGATCCACTTTACTCCTAGAGCCAATAACGCATAAAATGGGAACACTTTTCAGGATATTAATTTGCTCAATTGAGTAGTCAGTATTCATCTCACTCTCCTGTTGTTCGCATTATAATAATAATTATAGAAATATGGACAACGAGTCAAGCCCGAAAGTTGGAAACAAGCTTATTGATCTGCTTGGGGCCATCCTTTACATTTTATCCTCAAGAGCACCGCAGATGATCTAACAGCAAATAGAATATTATGCTGGTCTGCTCTACTCACTAAATCCAGTCACTCACACATTAGCGTAATGCTCTTCAGTAATAAGTAGATGAGAGGTGAGGTAATTATTATTACACTGTGGAAAGAACACCTTCTCACACACTATAAAAACTCTTTCTCAGCTATTTTAAACAACATTTTGTATGCACTCATCATACCTCTGTGATACGACCAGAATGATAATCCATTCGTAAAAGTGTATGTAATATAATGATGATCTCAAATGAGGCATGAAGTTATGCTCTTGAATTTATATCGGTTCGCTCAAGTGTTAACTCTCCTAAGAATTAATGCACATGTTTACAGGACTTGAAATCTTTTCAGAAAACCATAATTTTACTCCCCACCCTCTAATTATACGTGTAGCCGACATGGGTTGCGATTATTTGCAACACTGCTGATTTGAGGGCAAGCATATTCAAGAAAAGTGAGCACGTATTTCATTATGATTACCACTTAAAGCTAAAGGAGGAGTTCTAATTCTGTCGGGGCTTTTATATGTGGGATCCCCTAGATTGAATTAGCTTTGTTTGTTGATGCTTCAAAGGCTGTCTACATCGGACAAGCTACTTTATACCATAAGGATGGACCTCTGGAAACTTTCATGTGATTGATAATTGATTACGTGAATTTATTAAACCTTGTAATTTTCTTGAATTACTCTGTAATATTCCTCCGAGGTATGACCAGAATTTATTCCTCCACTGACGTTGACGAAACAGAGTCCGGGCTGAAGTATGGAGGAGTGAATGAATACAAATTGCTTTCAGGGAGTTGTGTGTGCGAGTAGAAGTGATGGAAATGCTGTATTTTTACCCCGATATGAATCGACATTTTATGGAAAACAGGAGAAGTATGGTGGCTCTTTACTTCCACAAAGGTTTCTTCAGTTTTTTAAAGGATGAAGAATATGAAAGGCTGGATTTTCTGTGTTTCGAGATAAGAAAACTACTATTCGATTGATGAATCCATGAAATCTTACACAAGCATCGCGTAGATAGGGATTTACAAGAGACAAAATGTTGAGATGACGCTGAAGGCGTCACACCGGCTGGGATGGGTCACAAAATTCCTTCAGGTTTCCCTTGAATCCTTCAGCGAAGAGATCATCCCTAGAATTTTGATTCTTTAGATTTATCTTGGTGAATGTGTATGTGTGTGTTGGTAGTTGGTAGCTTCAGAGAAATGATACGCGATGCGGTGTACCTCCCTCCTCACTTTCCTTCGTTTTCTGCTTGTCATCTGGAAGGCGGACGGACTATGACACATTCTTTAGATTAGGGTTGACAGGTGTAACAAGCTAGTTGACATTGGATAGGTTAAAGCTACGGACGTGACGTGACGGTCCATCCCTACATCACAACTACATTCATGGATTCTACAGAAATATTACGCAACCCTCTTCATGTCTACTGAAAGCATTTGTGGGGGAATTGCAGATTCAATCTGAATCTGAATCTTCGTCGAGTTTCCAACCTAAAGCATGCCCAAGAAATCAGGCCACAAGTAAAAAATGATTTCAAATGAATATGCCAGAGAATGAAAATGTTGTACCATTTAGTTTACATTTTATTCGATTACTTTCATCGCGATTTCATTATTTTAATTTAAAACACCAGGTCAGGGACACCAGTAATTTAATTTACGTTGAGGGTAGTAATTAATTAAATTAGTAAGCTTCATATAATCGTACGAAACAATTTATTTTTAACGAAACGTAAAACGTGTTTATTTTGTAAAGCAAGGGTATTTAAAGTGTATTGATTTATCCATAGGTAACATTGCGGTCCGATGTTCCAACAAAAATTAAGTCTTTCCACAGCACGTTACTTTAATAATACTTTTAAACCGTAACTTAAGAATAAATCACAATCATAGGATCATTTCAATGTATAACATATATTAGTTAGTTATTATTAGCTAAATGCAACAAGTATTTACACACTATGCATTATCTATTCAATCACAAAACTAACATATAATTACATTTAAACCCTACAGATTTAAATTAAAAAGACCAAAAACTAACAAAAAATGACTGTGTTAATAAGAAAACAAATAAATCTAAGAAACTTTCACTCCAATAGACTTCGAATGTTTCTACATTTACGTTGTTTCCATACTCTACCTTGATTTGTCTTTGAGATAAACCTTCTTACATAAACGATACAACAGAGGAAGATTACGCACAAGGTATCCATTACATACACACACATCTCTACTTTTACTCGGAAGGTTTTAACTTTTACCTCTATAGCAATATTCACCTATGCTGTAACATTGAATAATTATGTACGTCGGTAAAAATGACTTGAATTTGAGATAGTCCGTCCGTACTAGCTAACTAAAGTTATTTGAGAGGATGACTAAGATCGAGATGAGTTGATAGTAACTCCGATAGATTCATTAATTAGTGACGGAGGTATGGAACCAGGATTAGGAGAAGAGGAAGATGCCTTGGCAGACATGGGTGGAGGGTATGGAGTGTACCTCAAGTTAATTGGACTCCTTCCTCGATTACTTCCCGGACTGTTGGAAGCGTTGGTCGTACTACCATTACTGTTAATCCCAGAGGAGGGTAAATTGTGAGGTGATTGATGAAGTTGGTGGTGTTGCTGCTGCTGATGTTGCTGATGCTGCTGTTGTAAGTGATGAGCATGGGAAGCCTGGCTGAGGAGACCAGGAGGAAGTTGGGAAAGGGCAGACCATTGAGACCACAAATGAGCAGGTAACGGCATAGGAGACGGGCTTCCTCGGTTAGGATTCAAAGTAAAAAGCTGCGGAAGCGAGTTTACAGAAGCTGCCGCTGCTGCTGAGTTGGCTGCTGCCAGGAGATGATGAAGAGACGATTGATCGTGATGATTTCCTCCTCCAGGTCCTCCACCTCCTCCAGGACCTCCTCCACCACCTCCTCCTCCTCCTCCTCCTCCATAACCTCCAGCAACTGCCGCCGCTGCTGCAGCTCGTGCTCCCCACTGCTGATGCAAAATCCTCGCCTTCTCAATCGAATTCATCAAGTTATTATTGTCCATATCCAATTCGGAGAAAAGTCGGAGCGGAGTTGCGGCTGCTGTACGCAGGAAGTGGTGTTCTAACGGTAGCATCGAATCAATCGGATCCCTGCGCAAAATCAAAAAGACACACCACATCTTTTAGTTCTCCCGTGGTTAAACACTTCACACACACGCACTCTCCATTCAACATCAACACCATCATCATCATTCAGTCAGTTCCTCCGAGTAAAAATTTAAAGGCTTGGCCGGAAAAGCGAGGAGTGGTGGATTTCGTCCGGTGCTGCTATTACAGGAGAGATAGCAGAGGATGGGGAAAGAGAGCAGCGAGAAAGTTAGGGAAGGCGTAAAACACATCACAGAGCCTATCACACACGCACCCAACAGACTACATAGCAATATTACATCAATGTTATAGCATAGAGATTCCTCTGTGGAGGAATGCTCCATATATATAAGGTGAAAGCCATGCATGCAACTATAAAATAGAGAAGGAGGCAAATGGGGAAAGAGAAGTACTATTTTACATTCGTATTTCCCCTTTGGTTACCTAATATTATGTTTTCCTACCGTGACTCCCATCCCAACACGTCAACCCATCCGGATATGGAAAAAGCGCTTGATGGGTGAAGAAGTGAGGGGGAGTTGTACATATATTCGCTGGTGGTGGTGGTGGTGGTGGAATGATGCTACACAAATATAACTCACCCTCAACGAGAGAAGAGGGGAATTACGCTATAATTTATTACATCTTCCGTGGCTTTTTCCTAATGGGAGAAATTAGATTAGCTTTTTTGTATACTTTATTCGTTTCTCTGTGAAACCGTTATGCGCTCTACAGTTCCAGTTCCAAAAGTTATGTCTGACGATAAATAAAATTTTTAGGAAGGAAAAAGACTATTAATGGAATATTTTTTATGCTTTTCTTTCTCATTCACGGGGTTGGGAGTTTTTGGAAGTTTAATAAGTTCCCGTGTTTACTGTTGTTTTTTTCAAGTATTAAATAAGGCCTGTGTAAAATATAGAACTGTAAAGGGAGCCGGATCTAGATTGGAGTATTGAATCTCAATCTCTATTTTGATGATAGAGGTTATACGCCTATGCAGTCACGAACTTTTAATTTATTGCTGTAAAAGTAGTGATTACGATTGGATACGGTAAATCACAGAAGGGAAGATTAACTCAATGCATGTGTATGTAGTCCGATATCCTTCCCATTTAAACGGAGTGCTTTCTATTCAACAACCACTTCCATATATGCTCAAATCAATCATCTGTTAGATTTTAGATCTTCATAGGAAAGACAGGTGCCTTTTACACCTTGACCGCACAACACATTTAAATACCTACTACAAGAAAAACTTCGATCACCATCGTCATAAACATCTTCATTTCCCTAAACACTCAATTTACATGTCCACAAGATGTATTATTGCACAGCAATAAATTCACTTCGAGCTCAGAGCTACGAATTATCTTATCAACTTTCTTTAGCAATCACGACGTACTTTCTGGTTTCTGTTCATCTAGTGTGTTTCGCAGAAATCACATCTTGATTCCAAAACAGCTGCAGAGTAGAATATTAGATTGCTCACAAGTTAAAATGAAATATTTGAAGGAACATTTGCTCGAACAGAGTCCAAGGAATTTATTTTTCGATGCTCATTAAGTGTATATTATGGGATGATACTTCTGTACCAACATTTCTGAGTACGGGGCCTTTCCCATTTCCTTCTAAAAAAATCCGTCTCTCCATCGGCACCACAAATTATAACCTTTCTACCACCGTCTCCGCAGAATAAATGGCTACAGGTTTCCTAATACGACTGACCAATTTGTATCTTTCGCTCAGATCCATCCTACTTTAAACACTTTAAACCTTTCGGTTAGTTTCACCTACATCCCATCTACCATCCTCGTGTAATCTGTTGGGTGTAGGAAGATCAGACACCAATATTAGTAAAGCCTAAACCAATATATATCCCCAGGATCCCTTCCCTTCTCAACTCCCAAACTGTTGTCAGCTATTTATCAAAAATGAATCTTGTCTTCCCCAACTAAATTATTTGTAATGAGAAAGTTCGTAAACTTTTGTTCTTGAGTTGCAAATGATCATTTACAGAATTTAGTGGAAATCTTTAAAAGCATTGAATTGACAGTTCATCAATATAAGTGTCTCGAATCCTTTGTAATTTAACAGCCTGGCTGCGGTCAGAATAATTAAAGTAGCTGTAGACAAACTACTCAGCTACAATAACCATAAAAGGTGTTATCAGAGAAGAGAAAGAATGCTTTGTCCTGCCGACAACCAACATAACATTACACATCACCGTTGACAAAATAACAAATTGCCAACTTAAAAAAGTACACCTTACACTTTATGTCAGTGAGAGTCACTTGCAGTGCAAAAATTTCATGACTTCTCTCTTCCTCACCGTCTTATCGGTCATATATATATATATTCTTCACGATAAAAAATTTATGTCGTGACGTATCCTGGGCTATTATTCATTCTTATTTTTACTTCTTCGAAGACTCCTCCAGAGAATACTTGAAGAATTTCTAGCTAGTGGCGCATTTCAATTTGCACTCTGTAGGATTTTTCTCACTATTTTAACCACTTACGCTTCTCACAGGTTTTTCGAATGTGCAAAATGGGTAATTAAACCCGCCCGTGTAAAATTTCTAGCCGACTCACTCAAGGACTTAGGCATATATTTAGCATATGAAACTATAAAGCTTGATCGATCGCAACAGGAAAGCACAATAATGTTGCAAATGCTGAGCAGAACACATTAAATTTATGGGTTGGTCCTGTACATTGTTCGGTTGAAACCTTGTATGTCTCATAAATAGCAAACAATTTCAACGAAACGGTGCCTTCTTCTCTAATTCTTTAGAACATTAATTTTGAAATGGGAGGAAAAGAAATTTTTACGATGCACAACAACGTAGAATTAGCAATGTGCTTACAACTTCCAACCCTAAGCATTCGCTATTAACATCCAACATCTCATTATTTTGCAGCACACTCGTCATAAACACGGACTCAAATTCGCAAATGTCAATAAAAAGCTTGTGAAGGACCAGCAGCTTCCCGCAATAAAAACATTTTTGCAACTAACCTATTCTTTCATAACCATCAAAATGTTTCTTACTCGCTTCTGCTACTCTACAAAGTGAAAATTAACTGACCTGAACTGTCATTACAACAACAGCACGTACTAAAACAGGCGTTAAACTGAACTCTTTTTTGTGCAGAAGGTACTAAACAAATGGATTTCAAACAATGAGTTGTAAACTTATCCACTTCGTACAAGATTTCTGCACATACATGCAACATACCTGACAATTGCGGAGACCTTATATATCATAAATTATAACAGGTAATTTGTTCATGCGGCTTCGTCACAATTACTCGTATCAATAAAACAGATTTCCTGCATTTGAGGAAACATTTTTGGAAAAGTAAATTGCGAGCTGCAACGCGCATCCGCCGTGTAATTGAATAGGAATTTTTTATATCGGGATTTTAGAATGGGAATTTCACTAACTGCGTTATTTTTATGCATGTGTAGTGAACAAAAACTTTATTATGTATGATTTATTGAGAACAAGACAGTAAAAATTGGGTTATTGTGAGAAATGCTCTTCTACTACTTTTTCTTGTGTACATATGTTAAGTGTTCAGTTTTAAAGATGCTTGACTTCTTGAGAAGTATTCCTTTATTAACAGTAAGGAAAAAAATCCTTCCTTTACACTCAATTGCCTTTGTTAGTTTTGAAAAAAGGTCTCGTAAAATTGCCGAGGGATTCTTGGGTTCACGGACGATTTGATCCCGTTGAATTAATCTCAAGACATGGCAAAAGGCCAATAGCATCCGAACAAGAAACTCACACGAAGAAGACGAAGAGAGAGCCTTCATGTCAAATAGTTAAAATGTTAAAAGCTCGCAAGTTTGATAATTAGCCATCATGACACATTCAACGGTCCAATGATACTGTCTCCGGTTTTTATGAGATGACAAGACTGAAACAGTGTGAATGTGTCTAAATTCGCACCAAGCTTCCCTTTCCATCTTCTTCTTCACATGATAACTAATGTGCAAACATGATTAGAATTTAAAGCATAAAGTCAGTAGACTAACGTATGCGAGTGTGCTGCTTATCCTCAGCCAAATTTTTTATCCTGAGGAGAGTTGAAATCAGCTCGGGTGCCAATGATGACAATGGAACGGAAGATTTCACAAGTTTTCTCGAGTGGATATTTTGACTCTCACCACTCCTAATTCCTTATTTCATTTTATTAGTTCAGAAAGCATTACAAGCTGGAAGCGTCTGTGCGCACAGCTCATCAGTTACAGCAAACAGAATATCTTTAAATTACTTGGAAGGCAAAGTGAAAGATCAGAATCAGGAGGAGAAGCTGACTCGTTACAAAAATGACACACGATGGCAGGCTGAAGGGGTTAAGGAGTGTTAGTGGGATATGACAAGTATACATGACTAAGAGGGTGTTTGAAATAAGATTTTTTGCCAAGAAAGACGGATAAGATGCTGAAAACGTCAAGAATTTGGACCACCAAGACACTCGGTTGTTTGTGTTCCACAATTCGACCTCTTATGTCTGTCTACTCGCATGTGAAATGAGTTAGGAGAAGTCAAGAGGAGTAGAAAACTCGAAACAATGCGAAAACCCGTGAAAAGCAAAGGAATTTTAAGGAGGGCGGAAGGAAACCCGGAGGATTTGGTTAACATGCATGTAATCAAAGGGAAGAGTTGTCTGTCGCCCTACCTGTCAAAGTCAGTGAGTCGTGAAGAATCCCGAAATCCTTTGGCGAACGGGTTGCTGTCTATCTTTAGCTTCGTTATCTGGATAAAAAGACAACAAAATGTTCCAGTAATTAGTGACCAAAATAACACATTTTATGTATCTCAACATCATTTAAACCATCCATGTGTCCTTATCCCCTCAATTAATTATGCAACCCATTATTCCAAACAACTCTAGAAATCTCTTTTTACACGGCATACTTCCTTCTCCAAATCTACGCTAATACAAACAAATGTGTCTGACATCTTTGTCTCAAATCTCATCTTAAGATGTGTTGTACACTCAACTTTAAATCCAATTAAATTCCTTCCACCACCGCAGCGCATCATGAGAAATAAATTTTTGGCATTCACTAACATCCATAATTACGGTGAAGTTTGAGTGATATTTGCAATTGTAGCTTCAAAAAATAAAAAATACTTTCAGTATTCATAGCAAAAACAAAGCGTCTCATCATTTGATGCGGTTCACTCTCGCCATGGGTGGGCATAATTAGTGTTAAGAAATCAAAGCACCTTCAGACACGGATGAATTTGATGAGCTTTTGTACACAACCGAGAACCACCAACCAACCTAAAGACGAACTCCTTAATCCACGCCGGGATCCTTTCTTCATATCCCGTCAAGTCATATGCACGCTTAGCTTATCATCTTCACTTCTTCGTGAACTGAATTACCACCACACTACGAGCTACGCAAGTACCACCAACTTCTCCACACTTGATTTACGTAACTCTATTTGACATATTTTTATTCAGGCAAACATAAATTCAAAAGGCGTAATTAGCTTTATATGATTAGTCCTGAGTAGTAAACTGAGAGAGCAGATGAGTTGGTGGACCTTCTGAGAAATCAACCGTGTCTTTGGTCAATTACACATCCCGTTGCCATTCCTTGTGTAGCAATAATTGCTATAAAGAAAGATTGAACAAACTGTCTATTGTTGATTGAGAAAATCTTCCCTTTCCTAGCTCTAACTGCCTTTGTATTCATCGTAAATAATTTATTGTAATTACTTTACAAAACATCTCTCTTATTATGGTTTTATGATTCTGTGAAGCCTGAATGCATAAGAAGAAGATCCCTCAGTACTTGACACAATGATGATGATGACGAGATGGGATTCACTGTGGCAAATTCTTCACCTCCACTCGTAAACTAACGATGACAGGATTAAGACTTTAGAGCAATAAAATGTTACTCTCCAAGGGTATTTTTCCTTTCATGACTCTTGGGTGCCTTCTCTAATTCCTCTTTTAGTGTATTACACTTACAGCACCAGTACTGCACTGTGTGTTATTATGTGATGGTCACATCAGCCTACAACATTAAACACATTTTACTTCTCCCTCATTATAAATGTGGCCTCCAAAACCCAAACTTTTTCCTAACTTCCAATTATTGCTACTTTGAAACTATAAACTTATAAACCTCTCAGTTTCTCCCGTTATTTACTGCACCTCTCCTCTTCGTATTTGATAGCAGTAATTATTATTTCTTTTCTCAACAGTTACGTTATTCATTCGGGATGTAATAAATGTACAAATTCTTTTATGAAGCAATTAAGTCTTTAACATGCCCTATATCTGTCGCTAGCATAATTCACCCATAGATTGATACATTTTTCGAGGACACTGGTTTACTACAAATTCCGAGAATGATGAGTAAATCTTCATAAATACTTACCAATTGGTTTTGGTACGCTGTAACAGCAGTGAACACGGTTTCAGGGAATATGTACGTCCGGAACTGTTCGTTTTCTAAATCGATATTAGAGTTGCCAGGAACTATACCCTCTCTCCATTTGACAAGGTGGACTCTGGGTTGGTAACGATGCATAGAATTGAGAACAATCTGCAAAGAAAGCAATTCAAAGAACATGGTAAATACAACGAATAAACCCGTGAAGAAAAAAAACTATCGCAATACATAAGCTTCATTTTGTTCGAAGAAACTTGTGCAACCAAAAAAGCTCTTAGATTTGGATGTAAATGTTGGAAAGTTGTTAAGCTGGCCTTGTTTGCCTCAAAATTAGATCCAAAAAAGAAGAGAAAACGAGTTACTTGTGTGAGAGTAACAGTCTGTTCAAAAGTGTTTTCCACTCTTACAAATCTCTGATATATACTTTTCAGAAACCGTATACAATCCAGCTTCCTTTTATACATTTGTTTGCCTATGCTATCATCGTATTCAATTTTCTTACACAGTGTTTTTTAGTCCCTCAGCTATTTACCATGTTTGCAGCCTACAAAGCTTCACCGAGAAATCATAACTGCTGAGTGTTGCCTTGCGTGCGTGAGCTGTGTTTTATTTCATCTCATATCGCACACATTTTTACACCACCGAAGAGATAAAGTTGTTTCATCATTGAAGCTCATCTTGCATTGTAAAACACATGTGCAGTATGTGCCACACAATTGCAGGAACACATTTTCTAAATTTCTTCTTTCCCTTTTGATACATTTCTAGGTTGTGTGTGTGTGTGTGTGCAACCCACCTAGGCATCCCTTTCTCTCATGTATGCATAAAATGTTGCTTTACTTTGCATATTATTTCTCTTTTTACGAATGTTTCACACTCTCACCCAATATAATAGGATGGTTGGCTGTTGGTTGCATTAAAATAAAAATATGTATCTCCACATCCTAACCACAAAGCCCTAAAAATTCTACACATATTCTCCAATCCCCACAAAGAGCTTTTACGAATTTCACAAACTGGATATTTGAATTACAAATTTTTCTTTCCTCTTAAATCACATAACGAAGTTGGGTGTTCCATACGAAACATTTACATTTCGTTACTTTCACCAACAACACTTCAAGAGTTATGTCAGTTGATTTATACAATAAAAGAAACATGTGTAGCTGATTATTCAAT
>JAQGAD010001303.1:0-21020 GCA_034696625.1 Isotomurus palustris | reverse complement strand
GGTGCTGCTGAGGGCAATTTCTTTGAGGCAGTATCCATAGACCGAGTATCAAGTTACTCGGCCTATCGCATAGACTATGGAGCATGATAGATATTCCGGCAATCAAAATGTGTAGTATCAATACTTGAAATAGAATTGTCTGTTAAATCTTACCCTGCACAAAGTAATTAAGATTTGACACCGTCGACGAATTCGACAAAAGGGCAAACACCACGGTGAATGAAGCGACGACGCTTATGAAACTGTCAAGTGTCTCAAGTGTTTCAGAGTGCCCTTTGAACTGAGTTTGACTTTGGCGCGCCAAGTCATCCTACATTCACACGTCCTCACATTCAAATAACTGGAACAACACACCTTCCTTCCTTTTTAATCCTGATTAATAATTAGTGACACTTCCTGACTCTGCCGTTTGCGTCAAGTCACGTCAAGTTTTTGGATCTTCTGTTGGCCAAATTTGGCGACGAATGAAGCAACAGCAGCTGCTACGGAACATAGACAGTGGTGTTGCTTAATTTCATTTGTGACAATCTGTCATCTAAATAATCCGCTGTTACTGTTGTTGTGAAATTGTGAACTCTAGAACTCTTCGAAACTCCGAAGTGGACGAGAGTTGTACTGGAGGGATAATTTCGACATGGTGCTTAGTAGTTTAGGTAGACTTGCTCTTTGTTTGGTGAGTTGTTGGGTTGTGGTGGAATGATCATGGTTAGCGGTGGTATCCTTACAACTAAGGAGATGTTTATGACACGAGCGTTGGAGAAGATCCTGAGTGATCGGGAGATTAAGCGATCACATCATGCGCAGCTTAAAAGAGCGTGCGAAGTCGCACTAGGTAAGCGTTAGCGATCAATTAAGAAGGAATTATAGACATGTATCTTGACAAGAGCGATATTGTTTTGGTTTTGTAGAAGACATTAAAGGTGCTATTAATGGTGGAGCTGGCCAGACAGAAGGACAAGCAGCCCAGCAGCAGGCCACAGGGGATCATCAACAACATGGAGGGGACTATGATCAGTCCACGGCACTTCCTCTTCCCAAGTCGGACTCGTCAATCCCGATTGACTCTGAAAAATATTTTGTTCCGTTTGAGTTAGCGTGCCAAAGTAAAACCCCTCGAATTGTAGTGACAGCTTTAGATTGTCTGCAAGTGAGTTTACAAACATCAATTGCAAAGTTGAAATGTTGCCTGAGTGTCTAATAGTTTGATTAATTCTTCTAGAAATTGATTGCATATGGTCATCTGACTGGGAACTGTCCTGACTCAACTAATCAGGACAAGAAACTTATCGATAGAATCGTGGAAACTATTTGTGCGTGTTTTGTTGGGCCTAACACTGATGAAGGGGTGCAGCTTCAGATAATCAAGGCACTACTGACTGTGGTTACATCACAGCACGTAGAAATTCACGAAGGAACTGTACTCACTACTGTGAGAACGTGCTACAATATTTACCTTGCTAGTAAGAACCTCATCAATCAAACAACAGCTAGGGCGACGCTCACTCAAATGCTCAATGTTATCTTCGCTCGAATGGAAAGTCAACATTCTCTAAGTTGTTTAAGTCAAAGCCAAACAAGTGTTTTGAGTTCTGAATCCAACCCTCCTGCTGCTAGTAATGAACAGGAAGCTTCTTCCAACTCTGAAAATACCGCACCAGAAGAAACAGAAGCACCTGTAGCAGTTTCTGTGCTTCCACAGGCTTCCGAACAAATTTCTGCGGATGGGAACGGACTTCCCGAAGTTAATAACCACGAGGAAGATGTTGCTGCCATTTTGAATGATAGGCACTCTATTGCCAGCAGTGGTTATAAAAGTAGCAACGAAAATATTTGCGAAATTAAGCCAAATGTAGTTGAAGACGATAGTGTCGGTGCAGAACATTTAGTTGAGAATGTTAACGGACAAGTACAGGATGAAATTAAAAGTGATGCTAGCGTAGAAGATACTGAAAGAGTGAACGATGGAAATACGACAGACGCAGAAGTAAAAGTTATCGTGAATGGAAATGATACAGAGGAAGAAGTTCTAGAGGTGGAGGAGAATCAGGAGGACGTTAAAAACAGTGAATCCTCAACGGACAATGATGAGTCCAAAACAAAAACGGAAGATAACCATGCAACCTCTCCATCTCCACAAGAAGTCGCTGAGAATCTTTTGCAAAACGTCGTGAAGAAGAGTACGGATAGCATTTGTACTTAATACCCTGGTATCAATCTACAGCTGATTGAAATATATTTTTCTCTTAGATGAAGTAGTTAGAAGACCTGAATCGTTTCCGAATCCTCAGTCACCCACACCGTCCGCAGGAGGAGAATTCATATCAGTGCCGAATGCGTTTTCCTCTCCTACTACTCCTACTATAACTCGTGTGCCTTCTCAGGTATGCATATTTCGTACACTTCTCGTATGGCTTATTGAATTACATGACACCGTTGAACTAAGTAATTATTATAGCTGTAAAACTTTGTATTTTAAGTATTTTCGGATGATGATGGACGTAAAGGTGATGCCAAATGTATCCTTGTTAAATATTTCAGCTTCACTTTTCGTAATATTTAGTTTCAGCAGTTTTAATATTTTTTCTGATTTATGATAGTTGCTAGTGTTAAAACCGACGTCTTCGACCGTCGAAATTGTTTTGTTATGCTATGAATTGCTACGAAAAACTTATTTTTGTCATCTAGTTACCGTCTTGTAGTAGTTATTACTAGTTTAGTACTTGTGTTATTTTAGCTTTTGATATAGCATGTAATCGATGGATTTTATAGTTAATAACTGACGGAATTTTTTTGTAGGAAAGTATGGAAAACATTGGAGAAAACGATGCACAGTCTAATGCTCACTTCGTGCATATTCTTCAAAAAGACGCATTTTTAGTATTCAGAGCTCTTTGCAAACTTTCGATGAAGCCACTTCCGGATGGCATTCCAGATCCCAAGTATGAAATAATTATATTTATGGAGTTTTTTAACATTGCCGTTTTCTCATGCCATTGTGTAAAGCTGTGATTTCTTGATAGGTCCCACGAGCTGAGGTCGAAAATCCTATCACTGCAACTTCTCTTATCAATAGTTCAAAATGCGGGAGAAGTATTCAAGTCTAACCCAGTTTTCATCACAGCAATTCGGCAGTACCTGTGTGTCGCTCTGTCTAAAAATGGGGTATCATCCGTCCCGGAAGTCTTTCAATTGGCCTTAGCAATCTTTCTTGCTTTATTGGCCAACTTCAAAGTCCATTTAAAGATGCAAATCGAAGTAGGTGATCATATTTTGTGAGTTTGTCTTTTATTGTATCCTGTTTAAATTGTCTCTTCTTATGTCAATGATTTTCAGGTATTCTTTAAAGAAATTCTTCTCCCGTTAGTTGAGTCAGGAGGATCTTCGTTTGAACACAAATGGCTGGCTGTGCAAGCATTGACAAGAATATGTGGCGATGCTCAGTGTATTGTTGACTTATATGTGAACTACGATTGTGACCTGAGCGCTGCAAATATTTTTGAGCGGCTAGTGAACGACCTGAGTAAAATTGCGCAAGGAAGACAAGCAATAGACCAAAGTGTGGGTGGAAGAGATGCTATCCAAGAAAAAGCTATGCGTGTTAAAGGTATTGAAGGATTGGTTGGGATTCTTCAGTGTATGGTAGAATGGAGTCAAAGTTTGTATATCAGCAGTGGAAGTCAATCTAATTTAGGTAAAAATCTCGAAATTTTAATCACTTAATTTGATTCACTGTGCAAATTGTTGAAAACGATGTTGTAAACAATTAGATGGAGGTCACGAAAAAAACTTGGACGAAGAACAGGACTCTTCTTCGCGAAAAATAGAATCAGAGTATAACGCAGAACAATTTGAAGCTATGAAGCAACAGAAAGACATCTGGGAGCATGGGATAGATTTGTAAGAATTAAATAAATACTTTTTTCCCTTAACAGCAAGTGAACTCGATAATTTTATGAGCCTTGTGTATGTATTAAGATTCAATCGCAAGCCGAAGCGAGGTCTTTCGTTTCTCCATGAGAGAAAATTATTGGGTGAGACGGCCGAAGAAGTAGCATACTTTTTCCATACGGATGAGAGACTGGATAAAACTATGGTAGGAGAGTTTCTTGGAGATCCGGACAAGTTCAATAAACAGGTTAGAGTTTACCACATAAGATAAATGTATAAGTAGACTAATTACTTTAAAATTAACTATTCATTTGAATGCACTTTCAGGTCATGTGCGCGTACGTAGATCAAATGGACTTCAAAGAGAAAGACTTCGTTACGGCACTTCGCTTATTTCTTGAAGGTTTCCGACTACCTGGCGAAGCCCAGAAAATTGATAGACTTATGGAAAAGTTTGCTAGCAGATATTGTGAATGTAATCCAAAGTAAGCCGCCGGTCACAAAAAAAGAAGAGTGAATCTTATAAGATGATGGTATTTATGTACAAATTTACGTTTAATTTAGTTTGGGACTGTTCGCAAGTGCAGATACAGCTTACGTTTTAGCGTACTCAATTATAATGTTAACTACAGACTTGCACAGTCCGCAAGTGAAGAATAAAATGAGCAAGGAACAGTATATCAAAATGAATAGAGGAATTAATGATTCGAGGGATTTGCCAGAAGACTACCTTTCTCAGATTTATGACGAAATAGCAGGCAACGAAATCAAAATGAAAGGATCTGCCAAACTAGGAAAGCAAAGTAAGTTCTGGTTGACAAACTTCAAATTATCTTACGGATTGCTACTGACTTTGATGGAGGAATGATAATCATTATTTTGTAAGAAGGTACCTTACCAACTGACAAACGTAAGAGGCTTCTGTACAATATGGAGATGGAAGAACTGGCTGCAACGGCAAAGAGTTTGATGGAGTCTGTTAGCCACGTTCAAGCGTCGTTCACATCGGCAAAGCACTTGGAGCATGTCAAACCTATGTTTAAGGTGTGTACTGTATGGTAAATAGTTTTGTCAAGGTCACAAACTAAAATTTCGTTTTGTGTTTTAGCTTGCATGGACTCCATTTCTGGCAGCCTTTAGTGTTGGACTTCAAGATTGTGATGACCCTGAGATCTCTCATCCATGTTTAGATGGAATGCGCTGCGCGATTCACATAGCTTGTATCTTCCACATGAAATTAGAGCGAGATGCCTATATCCAAGCGTTAGCTCGATTCACGCTGTTGACTGCTAGCAATTCGCATTCGCAGCTGGTTGAGATGAAAACAAAAAACATCAATACCATTAAAACCCTTATTACAGTTGCACAGACTGAAGGTTAGAAGCTGTTCTTTAAATAGTTTTGATATGACGTACAACGATTGCTCGATATGTATAAATATTTTCGTTTGCTGTGTAGGAAATTATCTAGGTAGTGCATGGCTAGATATTTTAAAGTGCATTTCTCAGCTGGAATTGGCTCAGTTGGCTGGAGCAGGTCATAAGTCTATGAAGGATGTCCAGAAATCGACACTCACATGGGCTGCATTAGCTGGAGGTACATCGATTGATACATCCCATGATCCAATGTCTCTCAACCTTAACTCTCTAGATCGTAAGTGCTTTGAACTGCTTTGACTACATTATGCTGTACAAAATCAGTAACTAATTAATGAATTTTTATCGAGCAGCTAGTGTTAAGGAGTCAATCGGTGAAACTAGTTCTCAAAGTGTTGTAGTTGCCGTAGACCGAATTTTCACTGGTTCCACACGACTTGACGGAGATGCGATTGTAGACTTCGTAAAGGCGTTATGTCATGTAAGTGAAGCAATTAGAGGATAATGGTTTTAATTGCAATATTTGCGTTTAATTGGGGACTACTCAATTTCAGGTATCTACTGATGAGTTGGCTCACCCAACGCACCCTCGTATGTTTAGTCTTCAGAAACTCGTCGAGATTTCATACTACAACATGGGAAGAATTCGTTTACAGTGGTCAAGAATATGGGAAGTACTAGGAGAACATTTCAATCGAGTAGGTTGCTCGGCGAATGAAGAAGTCAGTTTCTTTGCCATCGACTCCTTGCGTCAACTGTCTATGAAATTCATTGAAAAAGGAGAATTTGCAAATTTCCGATTTCAAAAAGATTTCTTGAGACCATTTGAACTTATTATGAAGAAAAATCAGTAAGTCGGATGCTGTCACAGTTTGGACGAAGTATATTTATCATAGTAGTATGTTATTTTATATATACAATTATTATACATTTTACCTTCAGATCTCCTGGAATCAGGGACATGGTTGTAAGATGCATCACACAAATGGTGAATTCTCAGTCTACCAAAATTCGTTCTGGATGGAAAAACATTTTCAGTGTTTTTCACTTGGCTGCTTCTGACTTTGATACGAACATTGTTGACATGTCGTTTCAAACAACAAACAAAATCATTGGTAAGCTCAAACGAAGACATGGGGACAACCAATGTTCAAAACTGGATACATTTTGTTAAATTTTTGCAGGAGACTTGTATGACAAGAATCAGGTCGTACTTGTAGACTCTTTCCAAGATGCCGTTAAATGCTTATCTGAATATGCGTGCAATTCTAACTTCCCTGATGTCAGTATGGAGGCGATACGGCTGATAAGGCATTGTGCCAAATATGTCCACGAAAAACCACAGGTAACTTCGAGTCGGTTGTTTTAAACTTTTTACTTGTTCGAAGTGAACGCAAACTCAATGTGACGTAAATTATGCATTTTACAGTTGCTCATTGAGCACAGTATGGATGAAATAACCGTCGCTGAGGAAGATCGAATATGGGTCAGGGGTTGGTTCCCTATCTTGTTTGAACTTTCTTGCATTGTCAACAGATGCAAATTAGATGTTCGAACGAGAGCCCTTACTGTAATTTAAGACACGAAAATATTTTCAAAATTGGCTTTTTCAGTTTTACAGTATATTGGATTGCTTGATATCCAGGTTATGTTTGAAATCATCAAGACCTACGGTGAGTCATACCAGAGACATTGGTGGAAAGATCTATTCCAAATTCTGTTTAGAATATTTGACAACATGAAATTGCCTGAACAGCATCATGAGGTAAGTGCTATTTGATAAGCTTGTTTAAAGGAGTGAGCCAAATTAATTTAAATGAATTATTCTTCGCACTTTTTAGAAAGCAGAGTGGATGACAACTACTTGCAATCATGCTTTGTTCGCCATAGTGGATGTATTCACTCAGTACTATGAGATTTTAGGTCCTTTGTTAATGGACGATATATTTGTCCAACTCCAGTGGTGCATTACCCAAGGTACTGGCAATGCTAACTAATTACTATTATCCTACTTTTAATAGTCGTATATCGTATTGCATCCATGAAACCGTTATATGCAGATCACGAACAGCTGGCTCGATCTGGGACTCATTGTTTCGAACATTTGGTGATATCAAGTGGATCGAAATTTACTCCAGGAGCTTGGACTTCTACGTGTACCTTCTTAAAAACTATTTTTTCCTCGACTCAACCGGATTCCTTGCTTAGCTGGAAACCGTCCGAACAGGTACAGATATAAAATCTTGATATTACTACTGACTTGCAAATCAGTGGTTATAATAATGAGTAAATAATGTCACATACAGAATCATATCAGTGAAGCCAAAGAACAGGAATTAGTTAGAAACGACAGGAGACATAGTAATAATGAATATCCGATTAAATCGGTAAGAAAATCCTCAGGAAGTAAATTAAGAAGTGCTGCTTTTAAGTACCTGCTAATTTGCTAATAAAATGAAAATTCGTATGTTGCAGGAAGAGGAAAAGCTATTTGCCAAACTTCTAATTAAGTGTTCCGTGCAACTAGAATTGATTCAAACTGTAGACAACATAATATTTTTTCCAGCAACTTCGAAACGCGAAGATGCTGAAAATCTAGCCTTGGCCCAGGTAATTAATATTTGATAATATTTAACTAAATAACCTTTCATAATTTACTTCGGGTTTTAGGACTTGACCGAGAAGCAGGGTGGAGGTTTTGAGCAGCAGCGAGAGGAGCAAGGAATGTATCCCTTCCTCACCAGTGCTAATCTCTTCACTGTTTTAGATTGCTTAGCGGAATCCCATAGGTTTTCGACCAAGTTTAATTTAGATAATGAACAAGTAAGTTTTCTAACGTTTATAAAAAGGTTTGAAACTATGAACGATTGTTAATGTGCGGGAATTCTGTATTTTAGAGAAATATGTTATGGAAAGCGGGTTTCAAAGGACAGGCAAAACCGAATCTGATTCCTCAAGAGACGGGAAGCCTAGCCACATCAATTCGAATCTTATTCCGTATGTACCTAGATGAGTCCAGATTAGAAAGTTTCGAAGAAATCGAACGCAGACTCGTTGGAACATGTCGGGGTGCTCTAGAATACTTTCTTATGTTACCATCGAATGCCCATCGAGACACTTGGACCAATCTGCTTCTCTTGTGCTTAACCAAAGTTCTGAAGTTACCTGAGGATAGGGTAAGCTGCATACAGATTCTTTATGTTAATTATTTAAGAACTCAGCTTATAAAACCTTGTTTTCTGTAAATCTTTTTCAGTTTAAAACTCACACGAGTCACTACTATCCTTACCTTTGTGAAATGATCTGCATCGACTTAAAGGCAGAATTGAAGGCTGTGCTTAGAAAGTATTTCATGCGGGTTGGACCTGCTTTTGGAGTGTGTCAGCCGATTCCTCAGTGCCTGTCTCCTCAAGGAGGACATTCTGTAGCCTCTACCAGCACTTCTGGAAATCCCAGTTTATGTTCCGTCGGAAGTAATTCTCTACCCCCTGGAGCTAACTGACCCTTGCTGGCCAATCGAAGGCCTCCCCCTGCAGAAACCCCTTTACGAATCGACCTTTTAACGTGTGTCTGATAAGACGGGTCTTTCGTCATTGTGTGGACAGGATGAACTACAGTGTGCTATTTTATTTATTGTAGGATGAGGATGAGTGCGAATTAAATGTGACGTACAGTGAGGATAAACATTCCGTCTGAAAAGCATTTGACTAACGTAGCTTTAACTAATAACGCATTTGTTAGTTGAAGTACACATTTTAGAATTTAAAAGAATTTTAAAATTGCTTGATTATTGAACTGCTAATTTTGTATGGTAGTACAGTGCTTGATGAAATATTGTATGAAATGCGTCAACATATAGACCAAAACCTAAAAATTGTAGACTACAGTTGTTTCGAAAGCATCATTCCATGAAATAATAAATGAAATGTTTCATGTTAATGAAAAACCCTTGTAGTTGTTTAACTGAATAATTAAGTAAAGTGATAATGTGAGTACTCACATTTCTTCAAAAAAGTGCCGGCAGACACAGCTGCAGGCTTAGGAGACTTAGTTTAATGACTTCTACTGTTATCTTTTTTATGTTTACAAGAATAATTGGTTTCTCGTAATAAAAACTGATAAGATAGAAAGGCGCCGAACGTAGATTATACACACATACTCATGGTAGAGTGGATTATATCGGATAGAACAAATAGATCAGGTAAATAGTAATAACCTTCAGATTCTTTGAACTTCCTCGTATGCTTCTATTTTGATTTTAGTTGAGCGTGACTGATACAACACACTACGTGCCTCAACAAGCCGATTTTTTATGAATTCGAAGTACATAATTTTGATCAATTGAAATGGGATCACTTTGTTCAAAGCCACCTTCCAAGTCTCCTGTGCATCGGTGCACGTGTTTAAATAAATCTGAGCCTCATCCATACTGCTCTGTGTGTAAAGTCTGCTGCTCGTAAGTCTTACTGGGAGATGTTGGATTTCTTTACTTGATATTTTTGAAACTATGTTCCAGGCCGCAGACCTGCTGTAACAGGTGCTATCGAATAACCTCTTCTGAAGTCTGCATGACACTTCCGATGAAGAAAGGCTCTGTTGTTAATCTCCACTTCTACGACTGGTGATGTAATGTATTCGGACCAATAAAAATGGCAAATCCTTCGTTTTCAAAATTCTCATGTTTGACTTGTATTTAGAATAATTCAGAAGTGATACTTCAGTTTAACTGGATAAATATACTATACATTAATAATAATATATATACATAATTGGATTACGTGCATTCAATCAGCCTTATATTAATGAACTAAATGAAGGGACAACCTCTCAAAGAAATCCCTCGCAAAGTAACTATGTATTTTACGAATGGTGAGCACCTTCCGTTGCAAACAGCGCAATTTTGTCAAATATCGTCGACCACTGTGCAACACGCATAGGCCGCTAGGCCAGCATAGCTGTCCGTCGCATGAAGAGTTCATGAACTAATTAACAACAGTCTTGTTGGTGACATGGTGTAACAAAATATAATGTAGATTGAAGTTAGAGGTTAGAAGAAACTTGGTTACACAACAATTCACGGAGATTCACTAAGGACTTATATTGTTATATTAGTACACATTTTTGCATATTTCAAAACATGAATTTTTCAGTAGTGAGGTAATACTTAATCAGGAGCAGGATCACTTAGTAGTTTGAGTTGGATACACACAAAAACACATACATTCCAGCTAAGAACGATGCAATGTCTTGTGTCACTTATTTCACTTATGTGTACATCATTTCAGCCATAGGACTCATCTTCTTCGGAATGTACACGAAGACATCCAGGTAGCTTGCAAGTTCATCAATAGTAACGTCATCCACTTGACCGACACTTCCTCCATTAGAATTGCTTCCTCCTGAGGAACTTTCTGGGGAGTTTGAGTGATTTGCTTGCTGACTGCAGCTTTTCTGGGAGCTTCCACCCAAAAGACCCCCCATTTGTTCAATCAGTCCATTTTCACTTGAAGAATCCAATCGATTTCTTCCTCTCGAGGATGACGACTCATCTTCCTCATCTTCAACAATTGTTGGTAAACTGTGACTTCGTGTATCTTTTAAACTACATTTGATTCTACTTTTCCACTTGAGCGACATCAGGTTCTTCGATATACGACGTGATTTCCAATTGTTTTGAGACTTGACAGGAATCAGTTCGAGGTTAGTAGAAAGCTTTCCCCGGTCGAGGGAAAGACTGCTCACGAATGATGACAATTCAGGGTCAATATCGTTGTTCAAAGGAGGAAGAAGACACCGTCCACAAGCTCTGAGGGGTCCACAGGAAGAACACGAATTGGTGGAGGAAGAATTACCCGAAGGCGTTGAAGAAGACGGAGCCAAAATGAACTTGAGTTTGGACGGTGCCAAAACACTTTTTCCTACTCGTCTGCTGATTGGATTATTCAAAGTCTTCTTCCAGAAGTACGGAGGAGTTTTAGACGACGAAGAAGAAGAATTTCGTGATCCAGAAGCACAAGAACATTTACCCGAACCCCCACTACCACTCCCACACTGACACAACGACAACTGTTGCATCTTCGACAAAGCCAAGAAGTCCGCAGATGCCGTCGACTGCTCCGACGAAGATGGAGGCTGTACCAATGACCCCTGCAAAGGAGGAGGCACAGGAGGTTGTTGTTGTTCCACACTTGTCAGCGGTCCAGTCGACACAGACATGGACATCATTCTACAAATCCCACAGTATTCTAAAAACCCTTGCACACACTCCATCATAAATCATAATCATAAATCCACAGCTGAACTCACCACTTATGTTCCCCGAAAGTCTGAAGCTCGTCGCTCCACTAAGGTCACAACCACTGAGGTCAAAACTTGCTAGTCTCCCGTCTACACTCCCAAGTTCAAAGAGAACAAATCAAATCCTGGACCTTTACCTCCAAGCTATCGCCTCGTATAAAGTGAAACTGACCTTTTATAACGTGTCACCAAAAACTGAGTCACACTTTTGACACCTCTCATCGCTGGCTGCAAATAAACAGAGGCTGTAAAACTGGCAAATCGACTGAACGAAATCAAATCCAATCCAATCTCCAATGGAAATAAGATCAGCAATATCAATTAAATAAAATTACCTTTAAGTTGAGAGTTGAGGTGAACTATTGCACCACCACCATCGTTTAATAAGTACGAAATCTCTTGCAGATATTGCAACAACAATGATTTTAGTTGATGATTCGCAACTTCGCATAAATAATGACGAAGAACAGAACAGACGAGAGCGAAGGCGAACACCTCGTCAGCGTGAAATGAATAGAGAACGTGATTCACCTAAAAAAGATACACAAGAGATTGTTTACGTTGGGAGACGCGAGTGGAAGACACGCCAACTCGGAATTTCCCTTTGCAGCCACAGAGAGCGACTCACATCTCTCAAATCCTTTTGTTCTTCATTTCATTCTTGGAATATTCAATTACTGTAAAACTTTTTGGACTTTTGGGCTATTTAAAATTATGTTGGGATGAGCTATTCAACTTTTTTTCGAATTTTCGGTCTAGTAATCATGCTAGATTTTGAAAAATGATGGGCTTTTTTGCTGAACTCTGTGAATGGAAGTAATAAATGGAATGTAGTTTAATAGTATCGTTTAACAGTTTTTCGTATTTTACAGAATGTAAATTTTAATGCTTGAATGTTTTCAGGTTTTGGTAGTTTTATGAAATATGAGTTTATGAGGGTGGATATTAAAATTTTAGAAAGGTGTGGTGTTATTGGAAGGATAGACGAGATTTATGGGAAAATCTGTAAATGATAATTTCGGCTTGGATGAATGGTGAATGAATGCAAGTTAGTCACAATAAATTTGAGATCCATTTATTCCCCTATTAAAATTGTCTATTGTTTTTAATATTATTTTAGTTTTTATGGTCGTAATTTAAAATTCACAGGGCTCTTGCCTCTGTTCTGTTGATTTTTCATGATGTGTTGTGGCGTTGGTGTCTTTAATGTTGATAAATGGACGCATGAAGCATAAAACAATAACAGTGCGTGGTTGTGATTGTTGAGCATTAAGTGTCTTGAAAATATTTACGATATTTTTTCGTTTACTTTGAATGAAATCTTTTGAAAGAGAAGTGGAGGGTGAACGAATGTCGACTAGACCGTGTCAATCTTTATTTCATCACTTGCACGTATCTTAATCTTAGTTTGTATCTCATTTCAACGTGCTAACTATCTCTCGCAGCGCAGCGTAATTACCGATTTGCTTAATTATTTTGAATTTTTTATGAATTTTGTCGTTTCACTAGGTTTCAAAAAAGTATTTCAGTTTCATTTCCTTTATTCTTGTGTACTTGTTATTTCTTGAGTCCTATATAGTTTGATTAATGAGTATTACGGATATGAAAGCTTTTAAAAGCCGATCTGTGACATTTTTGTGAATATATGAGAATATTATGAATACATTTAATCTTTGGAAAACAAAATCTTTGCACAACTAGCGGAAATAAACATTTTGCAGAATTAGACTTACAAATAGATTGCTAATTTACTAATTTGCAGATATTTTCCACGCACCTACTTGCTTAACCTTGACTAATTTATCTAATTATTCTTAGCACGATTCAAACCCCAGTGATCCACACCTCAATTATTATTAGACGAAAAATGGAATAAAACACATGCTGTGTGCACTTACTATTTAAAAATGGGAGGGATATCAATAATAAACTGAATTTAATGTGATTAGAAAGCTTTACTTAGGTGTAAGGTAAACGGTAAACTGTAACATTACGTAACTCGCACTTCTGACTAACACTGACTAATTTCTTCGAGATCACAAAAAAGCAAAAACATTTCGTAAGGAGTAAAGGATGAAGAAGAAAGTCTCGTGTTTCATAATACACAATGAAATGAAGTTTTAAATAACTCTAAATTTAATTGGTTTATCGCTCTCACAATTTCTACACATGTGAGGTAACGACTAATCTCGCTGAGATAGTTTATCCTCCACTCATTCGTAAAGAAAGGAAGGAACTCGCACAGATGCTCTCAATATTTGCTACTCTTGCTTATCATCTCTTGCATGGATGAGTACTAAAGTACATTTGATGCAAAAAACACAAGAATACAACAATGAAAACACTCTCGAGCATTGGCTATACAGCTTGTTGAAGTGCAGTTAGGTAGTTTCTTCGTATATATACGAAAAACACTTAATAAATGTTGGCATTAAAAGTAGAATCATTTGCAGCGTGATGTTTGCAGGGTTGCTTGTGAAGTCTTAAGGAAGGAGGGGGAAGAAGTTTCAACCTGTTTGCCAAGAGAAGAAATTGCAAACTCGCTAAAAGGGATGTAGCATTCGATTTGGTTTTGGTTGCAGCAGCTTGTGCAGCATGCAGGAGATTGTGTGTTTGTGGGAATATACCTTAGAGAGATGTACTTCAAAGACACACTCATTGTGTTAAGTTCATTGTAAGCTTTAACAGTTGATATTTTGATAGTGGTCGTAGTAAGTGTAGCAGAGTTGCGACGGTAGAACGGGAGTTTAGTGAAGTGCAGAAAGTCAGTTAGGACAATAATGTAATTTTACACGTGGTGGGAGCTGCTCGGTGGAATATCTCGGTGAAATCTGCTAAACAATACCTAGTCTCTATGTTCCTGGTGACATTTCTTTCGAAGAGAGCCTTCTAAGACTGCGAGAGCCTGTGTGACTTCCTTAGGAAACTTTGAAAACGAGGAGGGTTCTTGTCGTCTTGTGGTGGTGGTTTTGCTTAGCTCATGTTGCTAAAGCTGAAGAGAAGGAAGAAAGTGTGCCACCTTTTTTAACCCCCTTTAGTTTTAAAGCTCTTACTTTAGGGCGAACTACCTCACACGCTACTTCCCATCTTTACACTCTACTAAGAGTTAATTGAGAGATAAAGTTCATCAGGTAGTTAAGGGCTGGCGACGAAGTGTGCCCTGGATGAGTCGCAGAGGCACAGTGAGACGTACTTAAGAGTTTAAACGAGAAGGAAGTTGAGATTCGCAGCATCAGTTAAGTTTATTCGTGGGGATTCATTTGCATCTTTAAGTGATAGTGAGTGATGAGTGTGAGTGTGTGACAGGTGAATCTGTGCAAAAGTGATTATAACGCTTATTAGCTTAAGAAGTAAGATCAGTTGGAGGGATTAACTCAAGAGGTGATAAGCAGGACAAGAAGACTTAATCAAGCTGGAGGAAGTAAGGAGAAATGCTAAACCACTGCACACTTCTCGTGAGATTGGTATTGACAGTCAGCATTGGTGAGAAAACTTTTTAATTGAATTCACTTGCACTTCCTTCCATCGGCGAGTGAATGTAGGGCAAGTGGTCTTTTGCACTTGAAAGTTCCCTTTCTTGAGCAATTAGCATATACGCTACCAAAATACCCATTGTCTCCTCACGTTGCCGGCATCTTCCATTTCTTTTTTTAAATATCTGTCACTCTCTTTCCTCCTTCTTGAGTCTCTAAGTAGGTTCTCTTCAATTGATGTTAACTGTCTACACGGTATAATTATATGTGCATGTTAATAGTTAATGGGTCATTAACGATTTACATTTACAGCTCACCATGCACAATTAATGCTCGTGACGAAAGACGAAGACGCTTTGCCCACAACCACTGTTAGTTTCTCGAGGGAAGATGAAACTGAATTTGGAACGACGAGGACAACGAAGGTTCCGTATAAAACGGTTTCCCCGGAAGATGACGAAGTCCATGATGACGAGATCATTGAGGCTGTTCGAAACAGTTTGAGGTTGTGGAAGGAAGGGAAGCTTAACAAGACTCATAGGAACAGGTGACTATTAATGACTTTATTTGATGCACAAAGGGATTTCATGGAATTGCTACAAAGGTGATTCAGGAGTTAATTACAGGTTGCGTATAATTGGAATGGTTTAGGGTTAAACGAGATGAGGAAGTGGTTTGCTATGGAGCAGACTTGGGTTGTTTCAGAGATGAAGGTCCATTCGACTATTTGGACATGTTGCCCAGTCCTCCCGAAGAGATCGGGACGAAGTTTCTGTTCTACACGAAAGAAGGAGAACCTGAAGTGTTCTCCTATTTCAATTATACAAAGTTGAGTTTAAATGGATCCAAGTTCAACTCGTCAATGCCCACGAAGATTATTGTTCATGGATTTGGCTCTACTTGTCTGCGGATGTGGGCCAATGAGATGCGAAGTGCTTTGTTGTCTGTCGTAAGTCTAGGAGGTTTATTTATTAAGTAATACTATATTTTGTATTTTTTAGACAGTCTCATGAGAGTCGATAGGTTTTTAAGTTTTAAATCCAGAAGGGGTTTTAGGTTTTGGGTTGGTTCAATTGAGTAATTGATCAATTGATGTTCTGTTTAATTAAACCTGTTTGGAAGGTTAAAGTTTAAAGCTAAAGTGTTTAAGAAAGGTTGAGTCGTTGAGTATGACTGAATGGTGTAACACTTTTGATCTGATGTAATGAATGGCTGATCGGTACTAATTAATGAATCGATTGATTAAAAATCAGAGCCTTTTTGAAAAGAATATGCAATGCAACGGGTTACTAGTTATATAGGCAAAAGGAGACAAGGATTGAATGGTGTTTAATGATGATAAGGTGATTCCCATGAAGGATGAGTTGGTAAGAAGAATAAGAGAGGTGTGGTTAAGTTGTAAATGGATGTGTGTAGAAGAAGATAGTTTATGGTAATATAGAGAGACTGAAGTAGGTAAGTAGTGGCAGTAGAAGTGTGTGTGGTTAGTTGACTGATAAGTTTTTTGTTTACAGGTGGACTGCAATGTAATTTGCGTTGACTGGGAGAATGGAGCTGCTCTCCCAAACTATGTCAGAGCTGCAGTCAACACTCGTCTTGTAGGCAAGCAAGTAAGGCCCAACGAGTTTAGATGTTTAAATCGTAAAATAATTTACTCTCAAAATCTCAATTTTTAAAATCAATGTGGAAAAACTGGCCTTACGTGTCTTAAAAAAGACTTGTAATCTCTAAGTTTCATTAAGAAGGGGGGAAGGTTCACCTTAAGGTTACTTGAGTGAACTGCAAATGAAGTCATTTTTTTAAATGTACTTGGCAATCGTTTTACTAATGGATGACATTTTTGTGTTTTTTTTTGTTCTTGTGAAATTTGATGAGTAGCTGTCTCTCCTTATCCGTCGATTAGTCGCGGATAATCCAGGGACTACTTATGAGGACTTCCATCTCATAGGGTTCAGTTTGGGGGCACATGTTGCTGGGTTTACGGGACAAGAGTTGAAGAACATCTCTAGAATCACTGGTACTTTGCTTGTGGAGACCTTGAAAGGTCTCAAGTGTGAAATAAAATGTTAAGTAGAAGCTTTTTACTGTCTTTTTCAGGATTGGACCCTGCGGGCCCACTTTTTGAAAACTACGATAAAAGAGTGAGGCTGGATTCAACGGACGCTCAGTTCGTAGATGTGATTCACAGCAATGGAGACTCTCTTCTTATGGGAGGCCTGGGGTCGTGGGAACCCATAGGACACTTGGACTTCTACCCCAACGGGGGACGAGTGCAGAAAGGCTGCTCCAACTTGTTTCTTGGGGCATTCCGTGACTTCATTTGGTGTACGTAATCATAAATGAAATCAAGGACAGCGTCAGAAGTCTGCAGTGAGCAGTGTGATTCACTCGCAGTTCGCACTCGCAGTAATTTTCACTTTTCTTGGTAGAAGTGGAAAGTGATTTCCCAATTTGTTTGACTTTTGTAGCTTCGCCAAGCAATAAGGAGACCGTACAAGGAGGCAGCGACAGTCGTAATGGCAAGTCGATTTCTTCCTCAGGAGATAACGATGGGCGTAGTCTGTGTAACCATCGGAGAGCATACAAATTCTTCACTGAGAGTGTCTCTCCTCGATGTCCTTACCCGTCTTTTTCCTGCGACTCCTACGATAAGTTCTTAACTGGATCATGTTTCCAATGGGACTCCAATCTCCTTCATTCAGCACACATGGGATTCTACGCTGATGAACATCAAATGAAAAGAACTGCTAAGCAGTTGGGAGGACCTACGGGAAATCCACCGGGAGTTCTTCCAGGAAAAGGCAGCGTTGGTGGAAGAAACTTTTATCTCATGACACGGGACGATGAGCCCTTCTGCGGTAACTTTGAGCAATAATAAGGAAACATTTAATTATTGCTTTTCGTAGTAATTAAAGTTTTATTACAGAGGAAACTTGCTTAAGTTTATAAGCTTTAATAAACTGTGTGTTTCCTTCCCGTAGCAAATCAATTCAAGATAACGTTAGAGTCAAGTCCTCCTTTGGGGGTTCCTATTTCCACGTACGGAGGAGTGGAAGCGATTCTTATCAACAACAATAAGGAAGAGTTTAACGAAACCTTTTTGCTCACTCAGTAAGTTTCAAATTTTTTCAAAGATTTATACAGATTTTGAATAACAAATTGTGAGTTGGAA
The DNA here is from genome assembly GCA_034696625.1 of Isotomurus palustris. Classification (NCBI taxonomy): domain Eukaryota; kingdom Metazoa; phylum Arthropoda; class Collembola; order Entomobryomorpha; family Isotomidae; genus Isotomurus; species Isotomurus palustris. Next base: position 2,814 of record JAQGAD010001303.1, on the reverse strand, counting down.
TCCTGCCAATTCTCATGTCCTAGTTCTTCAACTTCAAATGTTTTAGAATCAAGAGTGTTGTAAATTGTAAAGAGTGTAATTATTTGATTTTTGTGGTTCAGCACCCACAAAGACAACATGATCAGTGGAAGTGTGTTGCAAAAACTGATTGTTGCTCATCCAGCGATAAATGAACCGGCAAAGTTGGTCCTGAAGTATGCGGCTTACAAGGGATGGATTTACTCGGGCATTTCTAGATGGAGTTTGGACAGAGTTATCGTCACAAATGCATTCGGAACGAGGTTAGTTGTTGTTTGTAGCTTGTAGTTGAAAGAGAAGTTTGTTTTTGTGCATTTCGACTTGCTAAAAAAATCAAAACAAACAGAACACGCGTGTTAAGCATAACTAAGCGTGACTTCCTTCAACAGCTACAGTTTCTGCACACGGGGACTCCTCCTTCCGAGTGGAATCAGCGTGACAATCACTCTAACCAAGGGAGTCTGCACGCTCGCAACTTCGTTTCCTTACAGACATCCTTACCTGCATCACCCTCCGCATCATCACCACTACGGACCACACCCACTGCACCTTATGGTAACCTTAAAAAACTACTCTGCCTACTTGTGACATGGTTAAATGTCTTGTGTTAACGTTGACTGACCTTCCACAGCCTCCTTCACCAATGTTGAGGAACGAACTGAACGATAATCTCACAATGCCCCAGCATTTCATGGGAAGTCATGTGCAGCATCCGCAGCAGCTGCAGCTTCAGCACCACTCCTCCCCACAACTTCACCACCCGTCGGTATCGGTGGCCCCACAGGAGGGGGGACAACTGAATGCTACAAGTGCACATGAATTTATTGACTGGTCGAATGACTGGCACCCAATTATACTCACGCATAATGGAACAACGACGTCTTCTGATGGCGACGCTTCCTTGTCGCCACAGGCTGAGAATGAAGAGGAAGACAGTGTGGAAAGGAAAGATCACTTCTCCCCGAATGACGCACTTCCGACTCCTTTTGAAGATGTCGGGAGTAAGGAATGCAAGGAGAATTGTACGGCAGCGTCAGTTGTAGAGTCTACAACAACAAGCAGTACTACGACAAGTGCTCCAAATCCAACAGATGTGGAACACAGCGTAGGTCCTATAAATGAAATAGACCACAACAACCTGAGCAATGAGAACCGTCTGCGCTCTGGACGTCATTTGGGATCGCCGTTGCTTCTAATGCCGTTGAGTAGAGCGATCGACCCTCGTCCCGTTGTTCTTCGGACGTCTGCAGCGTCAGCGTCTGCAGAAACACGGGAGCGAGAAGGCAGGAAACTCCACTCGCTGACGTCTCCTTCTTTGCCAAACAGAAGTCATTTCGGGGGCTACGTCTCAAGGAAATGAAAGCCAAAGGAGCCATGACAAGTAAAGAGAGATTGATTGAGGGGTGCTCTCACATCGTTTTAAGTTATACAAATGTAAACTGTTTATTTTTGTTGTTTATCCCGTAATTTCGTATTTATTTGGAACCTCCTCCCGTTGTTGTTGTAGTTGTCGATGAAGATTATTGGAACGGAGTTTTATGCCAAAGTATTGTCGTGGATGAGAAAGATGTGGTCGGTGATAATTTATGAATTTAGGGTGAATGTGCCCCACTACATGTGAATTGTGAACTACCTTTGAGGTGATAATTGTTGTTGTATTTAATGTGAAGATTTGTAGTGTTGTTTGTTTTTCTGTTTTATGTGATACCTCTGCGGAGATTATAAAGCATTTAATTGAGTAGGACGCTTTTTCGAAAGTATACGAAAGGACGTGCTGAGTGTTTTTATTTCAACTTTGGGGTTTAATAGTTCGATTAAGGCAACTTTTGTTTGGAAATTAGCTCAATTTTCCGAAGCAGCAAGCATGATCTAAGCATATCTCATTATTTTGAACTCAAAACCTTATAATTTAATTTGGGATTTGGAACTCGAGAAGATTTGCTGCTTGCTCATTGCTGGATTCTGCGAGCTTCGCATTCAGCGCTATTAATACTGTGCAACTAATAGTAGAGTAGTTTGTACGGATCTCTGAGATTAATATCAAATTAATATCAAAAGTTTTTACTGGAGCTCGTGTTGAGAATCATAGTAAACATTAAATATGACAGGTGTTTAAACTGTGTCATTGCATTTCATCATTCGTTGCTTCTCTAATTAACTGTTAAGTGGACACTGTCAGTGGACTGTCAACAGTCCAAAACAAATTTGATGCACATGAGAGATGAATCAATATTTTTGGATGAGCAAAAATCAAAGCCCGAGGAGTCATTGTTAGAATCACAATTATATGTAGGTTCCTTATCTAGGGCAAACCTTCAGATGGCAAAACTGTTTTATAGGCAATTAACAATAATATGTTGTTGAATGATCAGTAAGTTTGACAGATAGTTGTTCATAGTTTACAGACAGAATTGGCATGTTTTATCCCACAGCTTTTGGGATTAAGATGTATGTATGAAGAAGCATGAATGTAGTTCCCGGATGTGACCTTAGGTTGACCTGTTGACCGTGATGGAGCGCTGGACAGGATGAAGTGTTTGTTATAATGTAAAATAGGGCAGAGACTACGTCGCAGTGTAGTAAGTAATTGAGCAGATAAATGCGGAGTTGCTGTAGGCGATGACTACCCATACATACCCGACAAAACGATCAACCTGGATTCGAAATTGAGTTATCTGACGTCGTTCTTACTGTATAGATTCAATTTCTAGCTTTTCACAATGCTCCAAGTTTTTTTGGCAGCGCCTTTACTCATCTTCGGATGCTTCAACGGCGTTTCGGGGTCCCCATCAAATG
>JAQGAD010001302.1:0-21069 GCA_034696625.1 Isotomurus palustris | reverse complement strand
GTTATTTCAAATGCTGCAAAGATGTCGGTGGGAATTTGGGAATGAATGAGTGACCGTCAACCGTGTCGAAGGGAAGATACGCCACGGAGCATTAAAATTACTTGAGACAAGTCGAAGTCCATGAAGTGTGAAGTAGCTAGTTCAAGACTTTTGAATTCTGTGCTGTTCTAAAAACATTGTAGGTATTTTAAATATCTAATCGAACTGCAGAATCTTCTGTTGCTCTAAAAAGTAGAAGTATTTCATGCTACAGTTCATTCAAAGTATGGTCAATTTAAAATTCTAGCCTGAAAGGAATGAACACGCAGATAAGAAATTAAGACTTTACGTTTCGATTAGGAAATAGCTAAGATTTTGTTTCGTTAGAAGTGAGAGAATGTACTTGCTTATAACATATCATATTTCGAACTTGAAGTGTCTTTTCTTGCCATGGGTGAGTGAAGATGGCCTTCCTATTTTTTATTCGAAGTTTTTGTCTCTGTCTTACTAAGAACGTAGGTTTTGTTTGACTCCGTGTGGCTTTCCAGAACACGAAATTATCTTTAGAAAACTCAGGTAGTGTGGAGTACTGTGGAAAGCAATGAGAATATGGATGGGTTTCATTATACGAAACACGACTCTTTTCATCTCTTCTTGATGATACGGCTGGGTGGATTAACTCGTTGGCTAGAGCTGGTTGCATGGGTATAGGTGGAAGTTAGGACGAAGGATGTAATATTAGAGTGTTTCATGATCATCTACAATTCATCCTCATCAGACAAAGGCTTGTGGTGGAATGAAGCTATTCTTCTTCACTAATAAAATGTGGAATGAAATTATTATATTACATGACTTGGAATTTCAGTACCTTGCATTATTAAGCGATATAATGGTGACTTCCCTGTGTGCTGGTTGCACTAGTAATGTACATTCCTTGTCAGTAGGAAACGAATTGCTATAACACTCGTGAGATGTATGATTGTCAATGTGTGTATGAGAATTCCGAATTTATTCACTTCTGTTTGTCCAAATTGGACTAAAAATGTGTGGTTAGTTTCTCAGTGTCCAAACTCAGTTCTATTTTGTATTTGTAGCTGTAACGTACATGAAATAATCCTTGCATATCGTGTCAATTCATCTCACTATCATCTTTTAATACATGTCATCATCCATAATCCAATGTGTTTCATCCACATAAATATCTCGTGCGACCAGATTCTACACAAGTGGATCTGGTTGCATTAGCGAACTAGTTTTCTTGCTATATAAAGTAAGACTCGTACCAGATTACCAGATGGATCGATTGAATGAAGGCTTCGGTTGGCAGTGACAGTCGTTAGATCAATCTACCACTACCTTGAGTTCTGCAGTTTCTTAAGACTTCCAGTGTTTGGGATTTTGAATGATGTGATACACAACTTACTTCGCAAAACCGTGAAATAATTTTTAAATGGAGACTTGAGACTGAAATAAAATATATTTAATCTCAGATTTGGTATTGTTTGCGGACTAGAAATAAGTCAGGATTATGCAGCGTATAGGGTAGATATAAAGAGAGTAATTAGGAGAGTAATTGTGTTGTGTGTGAATAGGTACAAGGTATTTACTAAGCTCAGTATATGTAATGGTAACTATTACAGCGGAGTCTCGTAATAATTAGTCTGGGCAGGCTACCAACTTTACGGAACTGTACACCTGGACACAGGTAGCCTTAGGAAGTAGTTTACTGACAGTGTAGTAGAACACATGATAATGACTGTTTTGCAAACACCACTGAACATATACGTACAGGTAATCTTCATGAGTGGTGGTTAGTTCTTGTGTTCTACGAGTTCATCCATTAAGTGCTTCCGTTCTGCGATATTATATGTAGGCTCATCTGTTCAGTGTGAAGTTTATTTTGGTTTTTTAAAGTACAAAAGTGCATCCATCATTTTAGTACAAAATAGTAATAGTAAGCAAGGTGAAGGTTGTCTACCTTCCGTATTACCTAAGTGGCTAAATTGAAGTACAAAAAGCTGATAAGATTAAGTTGACTTTTAAATGCTTTTAGTGGTCATAATACACAGAAGTTGCATTAGATTAAAGATTTAAACTGATTTGATTTAGTTATGATATTCGGGATGGACTATAATATGAATGTGTTGATTTTAGTAGCTAGCTAAGAAATATAATATTATTACCAGCAGTCCAGCAGACCAACTTTTAGTGGTACTAATCCTCAGTAGTGCTCTCAGACAGACAAGTTGTGGTCGTGAACTTTAATTCTTGTGAAAAAAATTGAGTTTAAGTGATTCAAGTATTAATAAAATCAATTAAAATGATTCCCACCACATCTCGTAATTGGAAAGCAGAAAAAGAAAGAAAGCTTGCAAGAATCAAGCAAATGCGAGCTGAGCGTGAAGGAATTCGCGCAATGAGACTCCAGGCAGTGTGAATCATTTATTGTTATTCAACAGTCCAACTGATTAATTGAATGATGAATGTTTTGTTTTTTGTTTCACAGAGTGAAGGAGGAGCCCATATGGGAGGTGGAGATGCTGGACCTGGAAGTTTGGAAACTGGACTTGACTCAATGCTAGAATCATTGGGTATCGCTCCTGTTTCAAGTAAATCCTATCCTGTTTCGAAGATGCGTATAAATGGCAGCTATTATCACGAATTCTTTATTAATGATTGATTTTTATTAAACAGGTATAATGAGCAGCTTACCGGACAACCCTTCGATATCAACTACCGACGGAAGCACTCATGGGATGAGTTTAGGAGCAAAATCTGACGGATCCTCGAAAGGCGAAGACAGTCAGAAGTATGAAGTTTAATATTGGTTCACAGTTAAAACAAGTATTTAATTTCAATGAATGTTTGTATTAGGAGAAAAGTTAAACTAACAGTGACTCAAGTAACACAGACGAATATTCCTGCTCAGGAAAGAGTATCGTACACAAAAGAAACTCAGACAGCGCAAAGTGGACCTGATCACAGGGACTGTAAGTATATTGTACTACTTGTGCCTGGCTAACAGCCTACGTTGACTGAAAAGCAAGAGATAGGTTTCAGATAAGACCCCGTTTGCATTTGCACTGACCTGTTCGATTTCACTCTTTTGCGAAAATGCACAAAAATCCATTGCCAAAATAGAATGCCCCGTAGCTGAAGTAACCTTTAACTAAGCGAAACAGTTTTTAAAGTAGAGAATTATAAAATGACGGAATGTTTTGTTTTAATGCAAAGCCTACTATGATATGTGGCTGAAACCACGGAAAGGTACGTGACTAGATACTCGTGGCATATGAATCAAAAATGAATTGCAAATTATTTTACTATCTGTTCCCACTCACCGTTTCTTTCACCCATTACGGGGAAATGCATCAAATTGCTACTCGATGAGATTTTCACTTTGGGTTTGCAAACTCTTGAGCTCAAAATCGTGTGTATAACACAACTTGTAAATTTTCTTGTGTAAATACAGGCTAATCCCTAAACAATAACTATGTACAGCAAGGCCAAGTCCATTCAGAATCAGAGAGTCTTGTTAAATAACTATAACTGTGAACTTAACATCATCATCTACGTATGCCCAGGACCACTGATTCCTAAAAACAGATCAGGGCATGAAATCTTCCAAAAATGATCAGCATGCAATCAAGAATACTTTGTGTTGATATTTTGTCTTGTCGTGTAATGTCGATTTTGAATGAAAATTGAAAATGTAGAATATTTTGTAGTCTCTTGCTGGAAGTGATTAGTTTTTCATGTCTTTTGATTGAATGCATGTAAATTCTTTCTGAATATATAGACTTTAGAAAGTATACATTTAATTGAGAAGTATGATTATGATTCATGATTGTGTACTTATCGTTGGTCCTTTTTCTTTGATTTTCGTAGCCCATGCCTTCGACTATTACGGTAAGTTTACACATCTTCTGTCTCTTTCTAAAATTCTTTAAGTAAAATTTGATAAAATCTGAGATTGAGAATGACTTCAGTATTTAGTTGGAATGATTAGTTATTTCAGTTAACTTTTTGATTGATTGACTGTGAGAATCTGTTGGTTAGGAATATTTTATTGAGGGACACGAAGAAAGTTTATCAATAGCAACCTCATTATTATTACTTGATTAATTTTGTGGTAGTGCATTTTACTGATTTAGTGCTTTTCTTGTTATCTTGTTGGTGTAGTGTTGGTTCATCTGTTATTGTAATGTATCATTGTTTTTAAGAGATTGGTGATGGTTTTTAAAAGATTCTGAATTAATGCGGCTTCGCTAAGTTAAACACGTGTTTGTATTTAAATTTTTAAATGCAATTACTACATTGGTGAATGGGAACCCTTCAACAGTTTCTTCAATTGCTCTTAATTTATTGTGCTATTTATAAGAGTCTGCATACCCAAAGTTACATTATCTCAAATAGTATAGTCAAATTAATGAGATTAATTAATCATGATGTATTTTCAGTCTTATTACATCTCTGAGTTATCTTTCTTTTGATTTTGTGTCCTAATTTCGTCAAAACGGTAAAGTGATAGAGGATGATGTTCTCCAAAATTGTATACAGCATATTAGTCTACATATTAGATGTTGGCGACTACTACTTCTTGGAACATTTCGCATCATAGAAATGTTTTGTTTGTTTGTTCCACATGTAAAGACGAATACAATCTAAATCCTGGTTTAGAATGGGATGACGAGTTTGCAGGTAGAACCACTTCACAGATAAAATTTGCAGAGCAAGCGTTTTAAGCATTTGCATTATTGGAGCTTTTCGTAGCAGATATTTTGGAAAGAAAATTGGTTGATGGTTTCTGTAGATGTTAATATGCATTTACTTACTACTTTCTATCAATTTTCACCCGCCTTCTTTACGTTTGCAGTCAGCTTTTAATCCATTTGGTGTGTTTATCTATGAGACAAAACTTCTTCCCTTCGAGCACGCTGTCTTTAAATTTTAAATACAAATTTGGGTTTGGAACGTGTGAATATATTGCAAGTCTTTAGTTTGAAGTTGAATTGTAGCATTGTGGAACTTCAATATATTGAAAATTGGCACTGGCAGAACCCTATACAGACTAGGCAGTATCGTTACTTAATGCATAAGTCTTCCTTGGGTTCGGTTACATATCATTTGCTTACTGCAATTATTGAATAGTGTAAAAACTGTTAATTCTTCATTCGCTTAATCTGCCCTTTCGCCTAATTTAGTAATTATGCACACCCACAAAATCGTCAAGATAAACTGGCAATGCAACTTAATAGAGTATTGTTACAGGTATCAAGTATAAAGTATCAAGTTATAGTTAAGTTTTTTATGATGACAGGCTGTTTGTACCTTATTAATACTAGTTATTTGTAGAATTTGAATTTGTATGAAAGGTTTGTGCGAGTGTGGTTTAATTTTACTGTGTATTTTACTTTGCAACTTAAACCTTAGTTTCACAGTCTCGATCTTCCAAGTTGTAAAAATACGAATATTCCTTGTAATGTGGTAACAATGCGAGCTTTTGGATTGCTGTTATGCTTCTAACGCAAGTTTTCTTCGGTGTATGTTCATATGCCCTGATACAGTATTGGCTTTTGATGATGACCATCAAGCGGATGATGAAGAGTCCTCTCTCACAATGGATCATGGACGCATGCACAAACTTCCACCTGGAATTTTGCCTCATGGATTTCCACAAGCGGTTGATGTGCAGCCCGCAATTACTGCTGCTGAACAGGCAGCTAAAAAAGAAGAGGAGGAGAAAATAATCAAGCCCAAGGATTTGAGTGATGAAGAAAAGCAGATGATTATCATGTCGTCACCATTCCAAAGGTTTTTTGACAAAACTGCAAGAATTATGGAAAGGGCATTGTGTGAGCAGCATTTGGACATATTCGTGGACTATTCGAAATCTGCTGATTCAGATGACGCAGGGTAAGTATTGGATAGTCTCATTATCGATAAATGATACAAAATCTTATCAGAGCTTTACAGCAATAACTCTTTCAATGTTTCAGGGAAGAGAAATCCGCGACTCGATTATCTTTGAATAGAACATTCTACGATGAAAAATGGTCTAAAAATCGATGTGTGACTTGTCTTGATTGGTCGGCGCAATATCCTGAACTTTTGGCTGCTAGTTATTCTAATAATGAAGATTCCCCTCATGATCCAGATGGTGTTTGTCTAGTCTGGAATACCAAGTTTAACAAGACAACTCCAGAATATATATTCCACTGTCAGTCTATAGTGACATCAGTTTCTTTTGCCAAGTAGGATATTCATTCTTCAAACTAAACCTACCTAACCACTAAACCTTCAGCTAAGTACACGATTAACACTTTGTTTCAATTTAAGGTTTCATCCTAATCTCATTTTGGGTGGGACATACTCTGGGTCAATAGTTTTATGGGACAATCGAGTGGAGAAGCGTACACCAGTGCAACGAAGTCCATTGACAACCGCAGCGCATACGGTAAGGCCTTATTATAATACGTTTGTACTGGCGATTTTAAGACTAAATTCAGCAATCGGTACAACTTAATTTTTGCAGCATCCAGTCTATTGCCTTAAAGTTGTAGGAACGCAGAATTCTCACAATGTAATCAGTATTTCGACGGATGGGAAGTTATGCTCTTGGTCGTTGGACATGTTGGCCCAACCTCAGGAAATTCTTGACCTTCAGCATAGGCAAAACAAAGCAGTTGCTGCGACATGTCTGGCTTTCCCTCAAGCTAGCACCAACAATTTCGTAATAGGAAGCGAGGAGGGCCATGTTTATACTGGTAAACGTTCACTACTGTTAGCATCAATATGAAAATACATTATGAAACCCTTGTACTATGTGTTGTTTATTTATATTGCAGCATGCAGGCATGGAACTAAGACTGGAATTTTAGATAGTTTTGAAGGACATCACGCACCCGTAACTGGTATCCACCCTCACAATGTGCCTGGACCTGTGGATTTTTCGCATTTGTTTTTGACATCCAGTTTTGATTGGAGCGTAAAACTGTGGAGTCTAAAAGTAAAATATTAGTATTTTGCAAGCTTAGTTGTAATGCGATGATAAAGATAGATGTAAACTATTTATATATTTTTTGAAATATTTGCAGGAACCCAAGCCAATTTACTCCTTTGAAGTTGGGGGAGATTACATTTATGACGTAGCGTGGTCGCCAATTCACCCTTCCGTATTTGCTGACGTCGACGGTTCCGGAAAGTTAAATCTGTGGAACTTGAACAATGATACGGAGCTACCTTCGGCTTCCGTCACAGTTGAGGGACCTGCAGCTTTGAATAGAGTTTCCTGGACACAATCAGGCCTTCATGTTACAGTGGGTGATGATATGGGCAAGATTTGGGTGTATGATGTTGGAGAAGTAAGCAGCATTGTTCAGTTCTGTCATAATTCCTAACAATATACATACATGTTTACATTTACTTAATGCTGAATGAATGTTTACAAATTACAGCAATTAGCTAATCCGAGACCGGACGAGTGGACTAGATTTGCTAAAACGTTGGCAGAACTTAAGAACAATCAGACTGGAGAAGATTTGGACACATTATCTATGGGTTCTCGATAATACGAATTGAAAATACTACTGCGTGTATAGTACTAACCAGGCTTGTGATTTTACTTCAATTATTCACTGGATAAAAAGTCATGAAATAAAAGTGCTAATACTATGAAAGTTCTTGTGGTTTTATTTCAATTTTTTGCACAGTTACAGCACTAACAGCACACGAATCGAATCAGCTTGAAATAATAAAAATACTTTCAAATAGTTATCAGTCTTGTTATATAATGACGAATTAGCAAAAGCAGGATACTGTATTATGAAGCGACCTTCCTCCGTTTCTCGGGAACGAGGTTAACTTCTCCAATCCAAGGGCTTGGAATGATGTTATGAAGCCATGCATCTGTCTGTCCCTGTTAGTTGTTCGGTTTCAGGGCCTAAGTGACATCCGATGATGCTGTCAACTGTCGCGTTCCCAAATAGTTATGTCGTTGTGCTTTACGACATTCAAAAGACCCATTTCATCGGCCGTCATCGCATTTTCGGAATTAATCAGACGACTAGTTTTCCAATGGCCTTTTAGCCTTTTTCTTTCAGTACCGTCTACTCACACATGGAAAATGGGGTTATGTTAACATTAAAATATTTACATTGGACATTGGATCGCCAAAATCTTGGAGCAATCCGCGTGTCCTATGTTTCGTTAATTCGTCTTATGTCTGAGCTTCTCCTCCAGGGATGCTTACTATTACACTGGTGAGTGTCCCAACTACTGGTGTCCTTGTTTCCTGTTCTACTTTTGGAATAGTACCTAATTGTATTGCGGCTAACTCAGATGTGAACAGGAGCTAGTAAAATGATTTCAAATAATAATCAGTCGGTTCTTATAATAGTTACATAAGATTTATTACATGATGACTTAGCTAAAACAGCATATTTTGTCGGAATAGTGGATTGCCATTTCTTATCCGTGTTCTATACAAGGTTGTTTCTCTACCATAGATGTTGCTGCAGCTATTTGAAGATTTAATTTAGTTGTCGTACGACGCTTTTGAACGTAAGAGAATTACAACATTTCTAACGATATACTAAGAGTTTAGCAAAACCGTTGACCACGTTAAGTGGAATTAATCCTGCTAATTACGTGACTAACATGAATGATCTTAAATCATGTGTAGTTCGCGGACAAGAGGTTTTACTTGTACTTGGGAGCAGGGGATCCTTCACTGTAGTCTCTGCCGGATGCCAGGAACTGAAACGTCAATTAAAAATCATAAGATTAGTATTCTGATATTCTGAAGGCTACAACGCCTTGAAGTTAAACTAAGCAAGTTTCTTAACATATCAAACTAAATAATAGTTACAGCCGTACTTTGTATTGCTTGTTAGTGTACTCATTCCATGGTTCCGGGTTGGATCTTCGGTTCCAGGTGACCTCCGGACTCTTCGTGGCAAGACGGAAAACGTATCCTCCGGCCAGTAATGCTCCGGCAGCAATCAGTGCATAGATTGGAAGAATCTGTATACATCAATTGCAATGAAATTCCACACCATCCTTTGTTCCTTTATTTTATAAATCTGATGAATTTCGATTTCAGAACTTACAGCAGGGTGTTTCTTCATGCTAGTCCATGTCAGACCTGACAATCCCTTCACAGGCATATTGGATATCTTCTAGTACAGCAACCTCTGTCTTCTACAAAGCACAAACGTAAGCACACATCAACATTTGGACTACAAAAATATAGCACATTCAAAACTCCAATCCCATCCCTTCACAACCTTCGAGAACTTCGATCGTGATCTCCACCACGTACACCAACAACCACCACCACCTCTTAATCTCACACAGTTTGATTCTTGAAAGTTCGCAATAAACAGGTTGACCTTGAACTTACCAAAAAATAATTTGGACTGCAGTCGCAGTATTCACCGCTGAGTCGACGATGACCAAAGACAACTTCAAAACTGCAGGGCGAAATTAAATTTTTGCACTTTTTGCGGAGTACAAAACAGTCGGTCTCCTTCCCTGTGTTCAATGTGAGTGAGAGAGGTAAATTCAACACAGACACCTCAAACTGCTTCAACTGCACTGCGGTGCATTCACTTCGCACAAACTGTCGATTTCAGAAATTTTTATTTGTACACATTTTTGATGATTTACAGGTAAAAAGATAAAAATTGAAACTTGACCAATTTTATTTTCCTGAATTCAGAACACTTAAATTGTTGCAAAATTGTGTATGGATGGACCTTAAAACTAACGAGACCCGAGATGGCATAGAAGCAACGATATAAATAGTCTGGGAGGCGGGAAATTCAAATTCAATAAATTCTATGCTTGTTTTCATGAAAGTGTGTGAATAACATTGGATTTGCATATTTGCATATTGCATTGCTATTTGCCGCATCGGTTCTATTTTTGTACTTTTTATCGTGCATCTAATAATTTAATTTTAAAATCAAAATTCGAACATGAAATAGGTGGGATATCGGAATTTAAGACCACGGACTGAATGTGAAATTATTGTGAACAAGTTTTGAGTGAATTCAGATTGCAACAATGGTAATACAAGATTTAAGTTATAAGTTGACTTCTGAAATATTACTTGTTAAAATATCGTAATTTTTAATTGCAGGCAGTGTTTGGTGTGCAGTTAGCTTTGTCTATGATTATGGCCAGTATCATTTCCAAAATTGGACCGAAGTTTTCAATTGCCAGATATCTTTTATGTAATACGGGGTAAGTTTTTTAGATTTTGCTAAACGGTCGGCTCATTAGAATTGGATGATTAAAGTTCTTGAGTTTTATTGAATTTTGATACTTGTAGACTAATGAGATTCCTTTACCCAACGGATGACGAATTGAGAGACCTTGCCGGTGTACCGAAGGACATTACTGGGAAAGGGAAAGGAAAGGGAGGAAAGTATACAAAAGACGATAAGAATCCGAATGCCTTTCATGTTCCAAGGAATCTTGAAATTAAGGTAAGAGTGTGATACTCAATTTTAAATGACTGGTTAGTTATTTGTGGTTGGAGTTTTATGAATAATGAGATGGAATTTTCTTCTGTAGCTGGACACTGTAAAAGTGACTCCGGTGGAGGTTATACATTTACGGTTTTATTCCGAGTATCACTGGGTTGTGGATTATACAGTGTATGCTACAATGCTGTATGTTTTAACTGAGGTGAGTGGTATAAATATTTTTCAGTCAGTTACTGTCTGATGCAAAATAAGAGAACTGATTGAATGAATCTTTTTATTCGTAGATTTATTATGCAGTTGCAAACGCACAAACCGAAACGAATCTTTCAGTTTACTGGTGTTTAATCGTGTTAGGTCTTTGCATGTAAGATCAATGTTCATTAGTTAGTATTCAACTTCGGAATTTTTAATGGTTAATTCAATTCTAATTTGTGTGTACGTACAGAAGCGTGCTGTGTTCAGTTACCGGAATTTACTTTCGTGGGGATGAAGTGATGGGCGAGAGAGCGATGTGTATGGTGATGGGAGGAGTGTACCTCCTCGTAGCTATGATGGTTCTGATTGTTGACGACAAAATGTTGGAAGTTGGTGTCGACCCAGCGTATGACAGCTTTCTTGAGCATGCCTCAGCCTTTTTGGTGTCACAAGGACTTCCATCTACGTTAGTTCTTTATAATTTGTATTAAATGTACCGATTATGTTTCATGATACTGTAATAGAAATTTTTGTAATCCTGTAGAGGTCCAGCATCCAAGCTCATTATAAAGTTTGCAATCGCAGTAATGAGTGGATTCACAGGGGCATTGTTCACATTTCCGGGAATCAGAATGAGTAAAATGTTTTACGATAGTTTAAGGTAAGAAAAATTGTGAGATATCTAGATCTACTTTACTTCTGTGTTAACAGTGCTGACAGTGCGTAAACATAAACATTAAACTTCAAATCTTTAAATAGATACTGTGAAGGACGGCCATTTATCAAGCTCCTTTTAAACGTGGGATTCATCTTTCCTCTGCTTGTTGTGTTTTTGTGGGTTAAGCCTCTTGGTCGGGACCTATTCACCCAATCATACGGAACGTCACCAGCTCTGTACGATTGTACTTTAAACAAAGCTTTAAAGCATGTTACCGCGATGAGGTCAATTTATTGTTGGTTCTTTTGTAGAATGTCAGAGGCTACATTTGAGAGTGTGCGACTAGGATCGGTCGTTGTGATGGTACTGCTACGCATAATAATGATGCCGTTCTTTCTTCAGTCTTTCCTCAACATCGCACAAGACAAAGTGAACGAATTGCAGAAAGAAGCCGGAAGAATACTGAATACCGATCTTCAAAAAAAGGTACAGGTTGATACTGTATTTTTATGCAGCACCTTTTACGATGTCATTCATTAATATGTGTGTGTTATTTGGTGGAACAGGCATAGTATTACATTAGTCAAATTGCACCATAAAAGTTTAATGTGTAAACCTTCTGTTATTTAATTGCTTTCAGGTCGCAGGTATCTACTACTACTTGTGCATAGTGGCTGTCCAGTATGTGACACCGATATTGATCTGTCTTCACTGCTGCTTCTTGTACAAAACTTTAGGTAAGTCTCACTGAATTTTAAATACTGCTAAGCTTAATGAAATACTCATACCAGGTGCGTTTTTATGCATAATGCACCATGAAAGTTGAGAAGTTGCACTGGTTCAATACCTTTGTATGACTGCGTTCGTGATTAAACTAAATCATCTTTTATCCATTCATATTGAGCTTTCGGGGTAGAAAGATGAAATATAGTTTCACACCCGGTGAAGTTTTTTATTGCATTTCCTTCAGTGCGTGAAACGCTATTTCTCTGGTGAGGTTGTAGCCTTACGAGTTAAATGAGAGACTTGGTATAAAGTTTTAGTTTGTTATTCTGATAGGGATGAAGTGTGATGTGTGAGTACGCATTATTATACTCGAGGCTAATCAGTTTTCCAATCTGTAGTCGGCATTATTTCTCTCCCAGGCTTCATTATTTCATTATAGTAGTTCGTATCACACATAAACTCATATAGATGAGATGTCGGACAGATATGAGAAAACCTACTGCCAAGAAGATAGGTAATGGGTACTGATTAGTAAGAGATAGTAATTGGTAGAAGAGAGAACACCAATCCTCCTTCAACATTCGCTTAATTTAATTCAATAGCACTTCACTCGCCTGCCAAACTGTGCCAAGTGATCTCCTGAGAAAAAGGAGTGATGTGTATCACAATAATTATGACATAACGGTTGCTGCTTTTCTCAAGAAACAAGATTGAGAAGCAGACAAAGCAAAACAACTGTGAATATGAATCAAGTAATTTGAGGCTCTTCTGGGCACGCTTGCTGTAGGCACCGGCTTTTATCACTTGTGAATACGAAAAAGATGCATTTTAATTTTTCTCTTGCTTGATTATCATGAATTATGATTGTGTTCAATTCATTCATCGCTGCTTTATTGTGTTGTGGCTGAGTCCTTCAATTTGAAGCCGTATGGTGCATTCAGTTATTATTATGTGATGCATGGAGAGCTCGTGGAAAATTGTGGCTTTCTTTTGTCAAGAACAAATACATAAATATATATTAGCATCTCCTTAGTAGGTTAAGTGAAAAGAGTTTAGTGGGTTTTTGAGTATTTGCTGAGATCATTTGGTGCTTTATGGACCCACGAAGATTTATTGGGACAAAAAGTCTTTAGTGTGTTTTAAATTGTATAGGTAGCTAGATGCACCCATGAGTGTCCCTGCACGCAAAGAAGTATAGACGTGTGTAGACTTACTGTGGTTTCTTTTTATTTCAGGAGGAGGTTCATGGATAGGAAGTAGTAAAGCTTCTGATGTCGATGCCAATGGGGTATCTCCTGCATTTCCTACGTCCGTATTGCCCGAAACGGATGAAGTCCGTCCTGCAGCAGAGCATTTCTCGATTGCCTTATCTTCACTCAAAGTTGTAAGATCGAAAGTTTAACTTTTTAATTGAATACCGTAATTCATCTATGCTTCAGAAAGTTTCATGCGAAAAATTTTGCTGCATTCGTGTTTTTTGTGTAAACTAAGCTTATAATTTCATAGAAATTACTCATGAAATGACTTGGGCATTATTGTAAGCGCAAAAATATTGATACTCTTCATCACTTGAATGCGAAAATAACAATTGGTTTCAGGTGTTCAATGCTACGGTTTTCCGAGGAATTTTTGGTTTTGCAACTTGGTGGTGCAACTTCCTCCTTGTTGCGTCCAGTGCTGTGGGTGCACTCTACTTGTCTTACTTATCTCATGCGTAAATCAACCTGTTACCGTTCGTACTTGTTTTTGACATAATGAACTTAAGCCGAAAAGAAGACAATTGAACTAGATGATGCTAGAAGATCTCTTCACGACACACAGGGAAACATATTATGATTAGATGGAATGTTTGCTGGTGAATACCTTTGTGCACAATATGTTTGTTTATTAAATAGTATGCATGCAGTAAATCACAATTAGTATAGAGAGTAGTATAGGAAGTAAGTACTGTGTAGTTGTTACACTGTTTAAGAAGCTCACTCACCTTCTCCACCTTTTTATCTGAGAAATAAGAGTCAATTTCAAAGATCAAGACTTAAACGTGCCATCATGTTACATACGTCTTCTACCGTCACTTTTATCTCCTAATATAAACATCAATCTGCCAAAATATGAATGGGACTAAGACTAATGTTTGCTTCTTTAGTTTATTCAAATCAAACCTGCTCAACTGAGCTCTTTATGTTTGACAACTTCTTGTACTACTTACTGTAAAGCAAAGGAGACTATAAGACAACTGGCAGTATTACAGGTGTACCATAATCAGGCTGACTTATTTCGAATAATGGACAAAGAATCTGGCAGTAAATGTCACACCCGTCATTTAACTCACTTTTAAAAGGAATTACTAAAAGGTAAAGTGTGCAATGAGGGTAACTTGTTAGGTACATTAGGTACAGTGAATGAAGATAAAAGGTTTTAAATAAAAATATATTCACTTCACAAAACTCAATTTGTTTTTTCTTACGGTACATCGTGATTTGGCAAAAAGAAGTTTTAAGACTGGCCTAAGTAAGTGAATTCGGATTTAGATGGTCTTTTCCAATGAATATTGTTAGTTTCTTGGCAGCTTACTGACCGTGTAGAGTGTCTTTTTGTCTCAGCTGGGAGGATTTGATGCCTCGATTGTTGCTTGTTTCTCAGTCATAATCAGTCAGGAATTTGACACCAATAAATTATTGTCAGATAGTATTAAACTTAACACAATAACCTACCCGAACGACTGTCAACTGTAGTCTCTTTATGCAATAAAAAGTTTTGCATTAATTAATTATCAAGATAATTACCTTCATTAATGTGCAGTAGAAGTAGCAGTTTAGTAGCTTAGTTTGTAGTAGTTTTTATGTAGGACTAACAGAAACACATCTAGTCTTTATTTATTTATTCTTAAATCTTGCTCATCAAAACTAAACATTAGTACTTGTTCTTATTAGTTTTATTCACTTAAAAGTGTCGAGCATGTAAAAGTTGGCAGGATATAATGCATTTACTTCGTGATTTGTTGTTGTATACATTATTTGTGCAGCATTCTGTGAATTTTTATTGATAATGATGTTTCATGTTTGTCATTTTGTTTTTATTAGTAAAAGTTGTGAATGTTCTAAAAAGATACAACAAATTGAAAGACCTTCCATTATGTGAAAAGTATAACTCTGGTAAAATCTCTGTGTAAGTAAATTAACGGTACAGATTCGGATTCAAGAATATAAAGACGAGAATTCAATTGCAAGAATCAGTTATCGAATCTACTCTACTTCCGTAGCTTTATGTTTTGTAAAACTACAACGAAGCCCTTGAATTCATCTTTTTGTTTAGTCTAAAACTGTTCCATTGTCCCAAAAATGTTGTCTATTTGTGTAAGGTTCTGTTCCTTCTGTAAATGTAATTCACGTTCACGTTGGAAGATTCACGCCTGTGTTCGAAGTGTAGCTTGAAAAGAACAATGATGGTACTAACTAGAGACCAGAGACTCTCCTCCAAATAGAACTCCAACATGAAATAAATAAAAGTAAATTGTTATCTGTGTGTAAAACCAAATCTCAGAAGTTGCTCCCTTTATTTCTGTCATGCATGTAACATCATCTTATCATCCTCGGGAAGTGTGGGAGTCGAACTCTGCTACATTCCACCTTTAAATCTTTTGAAATATCCAATTCACCCGTAACACTAAATGGTTTCCGTGCTGTTTATTCCATTGATTAATCCCATTTTCATACACCTGACAAATAAAGTCTTCAGTCTTCGTCAGCATACCTTCAACTACCTGCTTACAGTGTACATAGTCTGTCTTTCGTACTTCGTGTACTATTTATTTGACTCCGTGTATGTGTAATCTCTTCAAACATATGCTGACAATAAATACCTTATGATATTGAAGAAGGTCGATGAGTCTGAAGAAAATAGTCTAAACAACATCATCATCATTGGTTATTGTGGAGAGTTGAGATTCAATGAAAGAGAAGGTAGCTGAAAAAGTGCCATATGCGCTAAAGAATAAGGTGTAAGCGATTAAAGATAAAATCTCTTTACAAACTCACATCCAAGTATTTTACAGAAAGAATGAGTGTCCAATTCATAAATGGACGTCGGAGGGGACTTCTTGTACAGCACATTATCCAACAATATGAGTCCCAATGTACCTCCTAGACAGTTGTCACTATTACCTATATTTTATTTACTTATCTAGCATGTTAACAACGGATGAATTTATCAACAAACAATAATGCAATCGTGATTTATTTGTCACTATTTATTTAACGCTGCAATAAAAACTTCAGAAATCCGAGTCACAAGGACAAGGAATATGACTCTCAGCTCAATTGCAAGAAATTACGATTATGAATTTTTAGGTCTATGAATTCATTTGTTCTTGTTTAGCCTACATATTGCCTGACATATCTTGGCCGTGTTCCGGTCAGCATTAACGTTAACATGCTACATGCGAAATATGTGAATTAAAAATGGTGTCACAAAATGGCATTCATGAATTAAAGAACATAAGAGAACGTGATTTACTAATCTTGATTAGTAGACAGGGACAGGGAATAAAAAGTCCGACTGGGACTTGTTGCACCATGGTGTGCTGCAGAGCAACTTTTACCTACTGCGTTTACGTTTACATGTATGAAGATTTGTCTCTGCGATATGTGTAAATTACTAGGTTAATATTCCTCCTTGTCCAATGGACCGTCGTTTTATCGTGTAATCTTCTGATCGTGTTAAATAATTCGGTCGAGTTTTATGCTCCTTGTACTGCACCTCTGTAATAATAATCATAACACTTTTGACTTTGGTTTGGGCCATGCGATGCGAGATTCCCATCATTTGTGTTATAAAGATGACATGACATGAAAGAAATGAAGCTTCAAGCTCATCACAACATTATTATGCGTAACACAATTTGACACACAGTAAAGAACCTCTGAGAAATCCTCATTTATTACCCTTGAAACCTTATGGTCATTATTGCATCAAAATATTCATGAGATTCCCTGTAAACAAAATGTGTAACGTGAAATGTGTAACGTGTCTTACTTTTGAATTTTGATCCTCTCCTTCGTGTCCCAACTTTTCACGGGATACAAGAGCAATCAAGGGAATTAAATGACACAAATGACCACCTCCGGTCTACGCATGTAAATTACTCAACCTCTTTCTCCCAACTGTGTTCTAGTAATCTAACTTTGGATTACTTACTTACTAATATGGATGCTGGGAAAAGGAATTCCTTTTCAGTTTTTTCCTTCACTTGCTCATTACCATTATCATCCACTCACCACCTCTGTAATCAACGTGTCTTAAGTGCTTTTTGATCTCATTCTCACCTATTCACTATCTACTATTTGAATTTTTTTGAATGCAAGTCTATTTCTTACCATCAAATTCTGCCAAAAAAATGTGGTCAGGCTGTTAGACCCATCATAACAATCTGCTTGCTACAAGGTATAATACATTGATTGTAAAGGAAAGAAATGGTCACACTTGTGAAGACTTAACGAAACCACCACCAGAAATGCGACACAGTTCGTGTAATACTTGTCACAATTCACACAGTTTTATTTTGAACTTGAATGGTCAGCAATGTCTAGTTCATTACCAATGCTCTATACACAGGGAATATATATCTGGTGAAGCAGATAAATGTAAAAAGCTCACTCACACCTCATTTGTGTAATTTTTATGCAATTTGTTCCTTGGCATGACTCAATTCCTAAGTTGCATTGCAAATTGCAACCCGCCTCGTCCTCTTTCTCATAAGACTGACCAAGTTAAAAAGTCTCGTGTGTACCTAAGTAGGTCATGTGCACGCACTTCTCTATTACTTGGATTCACACACAGTGAAAGAAAGCCACATAATAAAGGAAGTAGGCAAATCTGGACATGAAAGCATCTCTCTCACCTCACTGAAATTCGTAGACTCAAATCTAAATGAATACAATGGACGCTTCCTCAACCTGAATAATAAAATGATGATGTGCAGTAGAGTAATAAGTCACAACCACACTACATTTTGCGTTTGAAGTCGTTTGCTCTGAATGTGTCTGAATGGGAGAGTGTTTTTGTGCTAATAAGATCTCATCAAAATGCCTTCACCTTCCTATTGTAGGGGATTTTATGTAGGCTAAGAACTCCTTTATATTCAGGGAATCAAAGGACTCTCCTCTCCAATTATTGTGCCTACAACACTCACATTATTCACGAAGAAAGGAAAGCAATATCGCCTTTTCTCATCAATCTTGCAGAATCATTCAGAGATAATTAACCTGTTTCACTTTGCATTCTCTCATTCGGATTATAAGGGCAAAATTGTCTCAATCTTGACGTTGACTGTGTGTACAAGTACAACCTTCGACAACAACCTTTTAACTCAGGCTGATATGCTTCATTCAGAGTGCAGAACCCTGTCATACATTGATACATTAAGTATATGTGTGTTTACGGAGTGCATTTCCCTTAGATTTTCTACAGATAGCGAAATTAAGATGGATTGCTAGTGTGAGGTGTACACAGCATTCGATCCTAATTAAAGATCAAAGGGTATATTTGTATTTCTTTTGTATTCAAATGTAGGTTAGTTTGTTAAAGAAATAAAAGTGGTTTTTTCAAAGGTTCTGAAGTAGCAGGGAGTAAAATTGTAAAATTGTAAGTATAGAGGTTGTAACACACTTATTAATTTCCGAAGAATGAATGGATTTTTATGAAAGAAAAAATGGTGCACACTGTGAGACCACTAATTAAGTTGCTTAAGCTTATGCATACCTTTCTGGCAAACAACTGAATTCCGAATCAGTCTGCCAGTTTATGATTTACCACGCACGGTTTATAGCAAATAACTAACAGGATGGCGTTTTATTGTCATTTTTATCTTAATTTTATTACCAACATGCCTTCTTCTTTACAGCATACACGATATACAATTTATTTTACAATGCGGTAAACCAAATGAAATCGGAAAGGAGGGATGATGGATCCGGTTTACTCTTACTTCATTTGTTCTACCGAGAAACTGTCACACGAGGATTTTGTTTGAGAAGGTGTGAAATAGATCAGATTGAGAGATTATCACAGGTCAATAAATTAGAATATTGTTCCTGCCGTTGTTCACTCATTCAATAATCAAGAACAAAGTCATTGCACACGTTTAAAAGTTCACATGTATCAATTATTGGTAATCTTTACGGTAACTTTTGTTCTCTCTCGGATTACTTGTACTCTCAACCTGAAAGAAACACGTGTATTGTAATTCTTGCCAATTTTTCCATAGGATCATTCAGATCTGTCTTTCATTTCACGCAGTAAATTAATTTATAGCATTAACATAAAGAAATGGGCTATAAAATTAAATTGCAGACAAAGGCCTACTTAAATAAACACGCTTAGATCTTCACAGATGAACTTTACGGACAACGGAGAATATGAATGAAAATTCAGGTTTAAAAATTCTGGCATATTGCACTTGTGTAATAATGATGAATGATGTTTGAAGTAAACATATTTATACTGCTTGTTTGAAGAGGTTTATAGATTACTTAAAAGTTGAATAACTTGATGTACATGAACGTATTACATAGGCAGTGCATCTTCGTGAGAAATTTCGTAATCTTCATTTAAATTCAGACTTACTCAACCTTAAGCGAGTAGCATGTAATACAGAACTCTGTGGTTGATAGAGCTTGGATTACACTTGTTTCATTAAGAAGAAGCAATTAAATTAAAAACCAGGGTTTTTAAAAATCCGCTTTACAAGAAAGAACAATTGATTTGCAATAGATTTGTTTTAATGAAAGAATAATGAAGAATTATTTGGTTTTTATGAATTAGCGATATGACACGAGAAGGAAGAAGCTCTTTTAATTATCTGCTTTAGTGATATTCGAGCATTTCCTACGGATTAAGTGTATCAAAATGGCAAAGAAGAAGTTTTTATAATGAGAAAAGGTAGGGCAAAAGTATGAAAGAGACTTGGATGAAGTTCTGATGCTCTGAGAGTTCTTTAATAGCGTATACCTGCCTGCCTAGTTAGTAAATAGGGATCCACATTGTTGCATTGGGTTACGTTGCGTAGCCAGACTGAATTTTTTTCAAGGCGTAATGCTAAGTACAGTAACAAAACGTGGTGTTGGGTTGGCTCAGCTCAGAAAGTAAGTAAAGCTGAATCAACTAACGGAGCTTTTATTCTTTAGAATGATTTCTTTATACAAGGAGAGAGAGGAGAGAGAGAGGAGAGATAGAGAATCCCATGGTTCATGTAATTTCTTCTTGTCCGGTATGAAACAACACCTCTTCTTCATTTCTTATCCGACCGTTCTTCCTTGCACATCCTGGCATACATTTCTTTCGCAAAAACATTCACACCACATCAACACTCAACCATGCACCCTAATAACACTGTGTGTCCTCCAACTTACTAGCGTCCACAATTTCTACTCAGTTTTCTTCATTTACGTGAATTAGTTTCGTGGCTCTGGGAAATAAGACACATTTACAATACAATTACAACATTTCTACGGGTCTTATTGGATTCTTGACAATCAACATTGTTTTGTGCAGTTTTAGTTGACAATTCACGTGCGGACACACACACATACACACATGTCAGTGTTAAAGTGTGTATAGTAAATAGTTCTGGTGTGCATATGTCAAACCCTCGCGAGTTCATTTGTGGATGGATTTAACAATTATTAAAGGTATTGATTTTTCTATACATTTTTATTGCAACCTATATTAGTTTTAATTAAATTATTAATTAATAAGTTGAACTGCAGGAGGGAGTGAGCTTAATTAATTATAATGAACTACCTGGGGAGTTGACTAGTTTAAGTAACTTGCAGTGACACAATTTGAAGTGACAGATTCGTAAGATAAACTCATTCCGGATGCATTATGCGCATAGAATAGTTGTCAATGTCAAGAATAGACGAGAGAAAAGAATCTCATAATAGGAGTCGTGAGATATTTAAGTAGTATCAGTTGCATCAGGAGCATGACTCTCTCAGTATTTAATATCTTCTTCGCATT
>JAQGAD010001301.1:0-21079 GCA_034696625.1 Isotomurus palustris | reverse complement strand
AAGTGAAGCCCTATGTATTAAATACTAAATATTAACACTGCTTGCGCTTGCATTAGAATCCAACGTCACCACACTCACAACGGAAAGATGGAGAATTCATTGCAGCAATACGAAGGTTCGGAATATGAGAATGAGTATGGAGGAGGGGAGCACTTCTTGGAACCAGAGGATGCGCCAGGCGACCTCAATCCTGCGACATGTGAGGACCCCACCAGCCCAGACTTTCTTGTGGGGAAGCCCCAAGTTTGGGTGCGGATGAGACCCACTGCATGCTGCGATAACAATATTTTTGACATAGCCGAGGATAACAAGGCAATAATTCATTTAAAACTGAGATATTTCTATTCGAGGAATCATTAGATTTGTTTAAAATAGACTATGAGAATCACGGTAGAACCAGAGGATAGAATAATGCAAAAGAAATCAGGGAAAACTTCTATATTTCAATATTGTACGGATGGAATCCTCAGAGACTCTTCACAGAAGGAGACGCACAAGGCTTTTGTCCGTGAATTGGTTCAGAAAGCTTTGGACGGCATTTGTGGTGCAGTTTTGTGTGTTGGTCCGGAATTTTCTGGAAAAAGTTACTCGTTGTTCGGCCCCTTGGATAAATTCCAGGTAATGCCGGGTAATTGAAGGCAATTAGGTATATACTTTGTAAATGATGATCTCGTTTTCTTCGCTCACATGTACAGGAACGAGGAATAGTGTTTAGGGCAATAGAAGAACTGTTCGAAGAAGTTGAGGCTTTGAAGAAAGAAAAAGAGTACCACATAGTCCTCAGCATGTTTGAAATTCGAAAGGACAAAATTAAAGACCTAATTACTCTCGGAGACTATGAGCTAAAACAAGTTGGGGAATTCGGACCAAAGGTACTCTTCAATATAAAAAGTACAGTGCAGCAAGATGGCTCTTAACTCTTGATAATCTTCGTAGGGATTATTCTACGAGGAGATTTTTAACATGGAACAAGCAATTGTTTTAATCTTAAGAGGTTTATTTGGTCAAAAGCTGTTTCCCCGAGAGGCTTGGGCTAAGCCCCACACTATCATTTACATCGATGTCATATGCAAGCACTTGAACCATGGAATCGGCAATACAAGAGACTGGAGATCAAGGGTGAGGGAGTGAGGGTGAAATACTTTGGGATTCATAACCCTTCAATCTTGATCACAATTATTACGATTCTGGTAATTTTGCAGTTGACATTTGTTGAAAACGCTCCATTGCCTCAACGTGAACGTCCTAAGAATGTGTACAACGCAGTAAAGACCCAACCAACGGGTCTGGGCCGTTCGCAATTCAACGGATGGTGTCCTGGAGGAGACCCGAACTTGTACCCAGCTGACGATTATGGACAACCTATACCTGTCAAAAAGCAAACTGAACTTCCGGTGAAAGAGGTAAGAGATACTCTGGAGGGGAAAGACAACTACTGTGGCTGTGGAAAGGGAGGTCCTCCAGGTCCCCTCGCAGAATCCATCAGCATCCGAAAAGACTTTTCTTTCTTGGAGCAAATGTTCGTCCGGGCTCACGACTTGAGAAAGATTGCCACCTATTACGCTAAAGTAAGGAGAATATTTAAATCGAATTCGTATATACATATTATTCCAGATATCGAACGTGACATTCATCTATACTTATGTAATTCCTTAGCTGAAAAGTTTGGGGATGTACATGCTCCATCAACCCCCAAAACTGGCACCAAGTCAATACTTTCGTCAAAGCAGACTCGCTCACTGTTTGAAAGATATCGTCACAGGGAAAACCGAAGTTCGAGTTGTTCTTCACATTCGTCCTGAGAGAGAATTCATTCAGTCTACACTTGAGGCAATGCGATTTGCAGAACGGGCTCGGTGTATTCCATGTGAATCGAAGCCAAGCGATGCAGATGATGACAAAAATTTCGAACAGCAAATAGCAACGATGTGTAAGGAACTTGGAATAGAAGACTCGTCTCAAATGAAAGGATTTGCAGGAGTGAACTCAATAGGAGTGGCACAAATGTTCCCTCACATAGACGGAGAAAAGATGAAGACAATTATGTCCCAAGCTACAACTCACTTCGAAGAAAAACTGAACACACTCGAGGGTTCTTGCAAAGAACAGGTAAGTACTCGTGGCTGTCATACTTTCACTTAGCAATTTATCCTTCGTCAATGTTTTAATGGTTTTTCTTCAGGTAAAAAATATGTTCGAAACATTCCGAGACATTTGGATGCGTCTGTTAGACAACACTGCGCAACAAGCATCGCTGCCCAAGCCAGAAGAAGTGGTACCGGAAAGCATTATTCCTGACGTCACTCAAACAGAGGCAAACTCAGGACCGGAAAAGAGGGGATCCGTTTCGGAAGCACCTTCAGGAACGAAGGAAGCAAACAACAAAAAGAAAGGACAGAAGGAGAAAGTAAAAGACAAGAAGGAGAAGGGGAAGAAGAGACGAAGTAGTCAGAAATTAATTAAGTCAAGGAGTAAAGGTGACAAGAAAAATGACGCTGAAAATACGACGGGAATGGATCCGAACACCGAAGACCCGACGGCCGCAGTGGCTGCAGTTCAAGGGGAAGGAGTTGTCCCCGAGGGTGACGTTGCAAAACAAGATGAGACAAAAGAAGACCAGGCCAACACAAAGGAATTATTTGACGGAGATGGAGACAAGACTGCGAAAAAAGTCAGGTCATCAATGTCTGTCCAGGACAGTCACAAAAGTCGGAAGAAATCTTCACATGCATCGACAGGTGGGAAAGGAAATAGGAGCAAACATACGAATTCTCCGGTGAGACAAAGTGTAACAGAACCTTCGGAGCCTAATCTTCATCAAGATCCTCGACAGTCCGAGTCCTACAGGAAATCTGCACCTCCTGATATTCTTCATTCACACAACCAGTAAATTTACGTTATGATTTCTTGGGGAAATGTAATACAAAATACAACTGGTCATTAATCATTATAAACGAGAATGGTGCTCTAATTTGTGGTTAACAGCCAAGATGAGCCTGAAGTACTTGAAGTGCACCCTGAAACTCCCCTTGAAGAAATAGGCGAGGAAGTTGAAGAAGTCCACACTCATACTGCTGAGGTTACTGCAGATATCGCGTTTAAGCACGAAGCATGGCAAGGTTTCACATCAACTGAAGCAGGAGAAAAATTGCTAACTGAATTTGTAGACCTCCAAACAGAATTTCGACAGAACTTATTACGTCACAGTGAAATTCAAAATGGTATAGGCGAGATTACTGTAAAGCTCACGATTAATCATGTTGAGTTGGACATAATGGAACAAGAAAGGAACATAGCAGGAGTTGGAGTGGGAGTGACTAAGTCTGGGAGTCACCTTGTGCCCTCAGCCAAGGAAGAAGCGATTAAGGCTGATAACCAGGTACTAAAAAAATCGGCTAAACAATTTTTAGTAGGTCACAATTGGTCCTGTAAGTACTCTTCAGTGTAATTGCTGTGTAGTTTTTAATAAGAGAATTTAACCTTTTCCACAGGCCTTGGAAATCACACGAAACGAATTGATATATCAATTAAATGAAGTCAGACATCAACTTCAAATGAGCAAGCAGGTTGTGGAGGACAAGAAGAAACAGTGTGAAGTTCTGTTCTACGAGTACTTTATGGTAATAAAAGTCATGCGTATGTTGTAAGAGTCTTGCTAAAAGTCTGATGCAAAACATTGCGGGCAAGAGTATTTAGAATTATTTACTCAGTCAGTTAGTCTAATCTGATTGTTGAAATTGCAGGAAAGATACCATCGAATTCCTAGGGTCACAAGTCTCCCTTTGAGTACCCTTCATCAAGTAGCAACTGCCTCAGCGTTAGGAGCCTTAGGATTCTCGATGCCCGTGTCAGAAGAAGAAAAGAATAAATCAGCTGCAGACATCGATCTCCGACGATCCATCCTGGAACAAATTATGGCTGACAAATTCGAAGATCTGAAACGAATGGCTAAACAACAGGCGAAGGAAATTCTGAAGTTCTACCCTAAGCGACCTGCGTGGTCTAACGTGTAAAAGTAGAGTTGGCCATCGGAAGTCCTACGCAAGCAATAGCATGTCGTTTATTTTAATGTAATATTCTGGATGAAGACGCAGAATGCAGATGATGTTATTTAAAAATAGAGGATTAAATGCTTCAGATACGTAATGTGATTAATAATACGCATGTCAAACTCATAGACTGCTTAATTGTGCAGTTAGAACGAGAGTCATGACTTTTGTTCTGCTCAGCTTGACCTTTGAATATGGAAGACTTTGTGTGTGTATGTGTGAGTTGATGAAGGGCTGAATGAGCTTAATGGATATGAATTTTCATAGAGAGGGGTTATTAAATCAACTGATGATGTCAGGCATTTATTGGTTCGTTGAAACCACGATAAATCAAAAGCTGATTGAGAATTTCCATTCTCGCTCAGAATTTGAATTAAGCTGAGGATGTTCATGGGAGAAGAGGTTGATGTAAATTAGCCGTATGCCACGGTCATCTTAGATCGCGTAACTGTTCAATTATCCGAGAGTAGTGGTGAATTAGAGACTACGCACCTCGGAGGATGAAGCGTGGAGGCTCAGGTGGAGTGTGTGTGTATCTTCAATAATAATATTATATTGTTGTGCAGTGTGTGTGTGTGTGTGAGCCTGGGAGATAATAAAAAATGGTACATTATGCTTACTAACAAAATACCAGACACTTGAAGGAAGATGAGGAAAGATGAAGTACCTGTGATGATGAAACCAGCAAAAAATGCAGAGTTTGGTGAATGAGCCGCCCACGCCACGCTATCCATCCAATACGACACAAAGACTTTGATTACAATTTTTAATCTTTCTAATAAATGCAGGTGGATATGAATTAGCATGCAGGAGAGTGGTCAAACGAGTATTTGGCTCTCTAGGAAAGATACGACTCGTCACATTTAAAAATTAATTTAGATACGCGTTTAATTATGTTTTGAAAAACTTCATTTTCCAGTCTTATTATCATCAACATGATGTTCTATTCAATTTCATACACCTCACCTTCCGCTAACCCCTATTTATTTATTAATCTCCTATCAAACGAAGCTAAATGGGTTTCGTACATACATTCTCATCTCCTGTATGTGTTTGACTGTGGTGCACAATGGACCCCGAAGGATTAATGATTCATAGAATCACTACAACGAATGACTACCATAATAGCTTTACGAAGGAGTAGATGAATCTCATCTTCTGCCATTTACCCTATAAATTGTCTCCGCAAGCCCGTTAATATTAATAATGTATACGGGGGACACATACATGAATTTACTTTGTATAGACCAAAAGGTGATAGAATGTGACCTTACAAGTTCATAAAATTTTACGATCATAATTTCATCCTCCCTAATGGGCAGCCGGTTAGTCGGAGGTAGTGCGGACCCTCATGATGAATTACCAGACCACACTGCAAGACTTTTTTATTAATCGATCCACAGACAGTCAAATTACTTCATAATTATCTGGTTATATATGTTTCTGCTCGATTTTGCATTTAGATGGAAGCATCCCATGAAATCATGCATTACAGCCTCAAATTTACTCTTTACATCTTCACACGCTAATTGATTTTGATTTGCGTCTTATTCACTCACGACGATTAAATATGGATATGACAAACATGCGCTCACTCCGCTGTAATAATCAATGCACACAGCGAAGCTACCAGCCACAAGTGTATACTTATTATCATCATCATAGTTGTGTGTATACGCGTTGATGGACGATGATAAGTCCTCATAGATCATCGTCCTCCTATCTCTTCTATTTGCTCAAGTAACTTCCATCCTCGTGACATTTCTAATTTATTTCGCCCCTCACTACTTAAATAGTAGAAAGAGCCACTTATTATTACTTTTAATCTCAGGCCTTTTCACCTACCAACAAATAACCACCCTCGATCTCTCCGTTGAAGAGCACATCAACTGCATTCCTCGCAGTCAGAGAGAAGTTGCATTCACAAAGTCATCTGCATCGTCGTATACAGCGTCTGCCTGCAATATTATCTATATGATCCTATCACACACGGGTATTTCTTTATTCCTCCGGTTATTCAATCTTTCGGTTGCGTGCATCTGGGCTATTATTCCTCTAGGCCGATATATTTCGCAAAATGCAAATAAGTGCAAGTTTATTATTGAGTACTTTGAGTAAACTTCTTCTTTCTTGGATGGCATGTTTAATTTTTGTTGCATCTTGCAAGACTTTTTTCCTTCTGCCACGAGCAACAAGCAACCTCAGAAAGGGTAAAAATGAGGAGGAAATAATGAGTACACACAGATGAACAAGACTTAAGCTCTACGAATTTTGATAATGTTGAATGAGGTCAGAATGGGTCATTGTCACATAGGGAAATGTTGAATGGGATTCTTGATATACGAAAGTGGAGGAGTCTCATAATTTAAACTGTGTGTTAATTATTTAAGGAATGAACATAGTAAATGTTGCTTCAAAGATTCAGTCACTTTTAGTCTCAAGTTAAGAGCTTCACCATCTCACTGCTTACTGCATCAGCATCATCTCATCTTCATGCTACGCGTATAGTAGTACACCTGTTGATCCACCACCACCAAACCGACCTACCATCTTCTTCTTCTTCTTCTTCTTTACACAGAAAGATGTGATCTGCCTACTACTTACTACACTTCCCATTGTTGAATGGAGGAGATTGAGACGACTCCTCTGCTGCAGACACTTTCCTCCTAGACTTCTTCAGGGGTGAACAGGGGTGGCTTCGAGAAACAAGTTTTCTCCAGAGGAGACCATTCATTCAAGAATTTTTTCATCTTTCTTTATACAAAAACTCCGAGATAAGGCTATTGAATATCTCATTCTGTCTCAGTTTACGAGCCACCTTACCACCAGCCACATCGTCCCATTGTGTCCCTCATGAAAACAATCGAGCTTCGACATTCGAGCTACTCATTCAGTATTTCTTCCTTTACTTCTCTGTGTGTGAGAAAACTAAGCCACGAGGTAGGGAAAGTAACAATAAACTATCGTCATTTGGAAACGCGTAATTTTTGAAGAGAAAGTAAGAAACTATGGTCGTGTAAAGTGAGAAACTTAAATAGGATTTGTTTTTGGGGTTGAGGAAGTGGGTTGAGAAAGTAAAGTGCGAGCATGAATGAATGAGACGAAGCTGAAAGGAATCAAGAGTGCCATGAGCATTCTGGAGCATGCTGATTTAATTATGGATAGTGGTAGTTGTTCTGTGTCTTTTTGTTTGGACTTGCCCGAAGATGACCAAATTGTCCCTGATCTTTTAACTCCAACCGATTCATCCATTCTGGCGAGCCACAGTTTCGGAAACGGCGGCTCAGCCGTCAATCCCTCATCCGTTGGAACTAATTTGGAAATTGGATTTCCTATTCAACAGGTTGGCCAATGTTTTTTTATTGTATGCGTGTTTTTACTACGAATATCATGTGTGGTGTTAATTGAATAGTGATAACATGTGTATTTGGGGAAAGTACAGATAGGCAAGGCTGATTATATAGTTTACAAATGTTGAGTCTGCTCTAATGACGTGTATTTCATATCATTGATAAGTAAATCGTAGAGTTGTATGAGTGCAAAGATGAGTTGGCCTTAAGAAGTTCTCAATTCAGCAGCTGGATTGAGATTTTAAGCATAATTTAAGCTTAAAACGCATAAAATGACAGTTCAATTAATTGAGGGACTGATGATCTAATGGCAAGAAAGACGCATTAGACGCGATTAGTTGGTTATCGGAGTCCCAACGATAAAAATACTTGTGTGTTTCTTGTAGTTGGTGGCGAGTATGAATGGAAAATGTACGTTTCAGAATTAGTGAATGGCTGGCACTTTGGACTGAAATTGCTCATTGTCTCAGATAAACTAAACTTCTTGGTCTGCTCATTTCAGTAACAAGTTGTGTATAAGTACTTTTATGATTTTATGAATGGGCAGTCTTTGAACATACAGTGGGGAGAAAGATAGTCTCGGACAAGATTTAACAGCAGGAAACTTCCTTTTGCTCTTAAATGTCATTATGAAGAAGGACAGAAATCTCAAAATCGTCGTGTACATGTATCTCTGCACCTCGTCCGATGAATGGAGATCTGCTAGGGGCACCACCAACTACACCAACTCTCTATAAGGGTTTCATTATATTGCACAGAGACGGATAAAAAGACTTTTAACCCTTTGCCTTTCTGTTTACTCTGAGACATCTTATCTCAGCCTCCGACATCCATTCATGTCTTCGAAACCACTCACGTAGATGGATTCAGGAGTATGGGAGTCAGTTAGCTGTGAGATATCCCAAGCTTACAAGGGATTACGATAATTCCGTTGTTACAATCCAGAAACGCCTTTCACTTCCTGTTACACATTTGATTTCGTTGATATTTAGAGAAAGGCTACACTATAGTACAAGTCAAAGTCAAACTTTAATGCTAAAGTGGAAACATTGAAAGAGTAGAATTATGATTATCATACCAGATAGCTGGTTCTGTTGAATTCGTAAAATATGTTACAAATAAGATA
Source organism: Isotomurus palustris (assembly GCA_034696625.1). Classification (NCBI taxonomy): domain Eukaryota; kingdom Metazoa; phylum Arthropoda; class Collembola; order Entomobryomorpha; family Isotomidae; genus Isotomurus; species Isotomurus palustris. The sequence continues at coordinate 12,554 of JAQGAD010001301.1, read as the reverse complement.
TGAAATTACAGGAAAAGAGCGAATTAGACATTTACTTGGATAAGCAAAGAATAAAGCGAGAAGAAATAGGAAGCCATGAACTGGCGGACAATTCTCATCATCAGCAAATGTCTCCTCTTCATTACCACCGAGGGTCCGTTGCATCTCCGCATGTTTTGCACTCGTACAATCACTCTCATCTCAGTGGTCAGTCAGTGCCGATTTCAAACCCAAATGCTTTCTTTGACGACTCCTACCTTCGCCCTGGAGTGATGACCCTTCCGTCCTGGGATGAATTTGGAAAAATCGAGTCAAATGCTTCTGAAGTATTCAGTGATTTCAACTGTGGAGTTGGACATGGTCCCCAGTCTTCCGGGCCTGGCGTTCAACTACCCACACTTATGGACGATGTTATACAACCCACAAATCAACAGTTTACGGTGCCCTATATGGTTCACCCGTCTATAGGGACCATTCCCGAAAACAATGCACTTTTATCTCAAAACCAGTACCGATGTTCGGGTTTCAAAGTGAACTATCCCACTCCAAATCCTCAAAGGAGCTTCATACATTCCAACATTCCCAGCTCAGATTCTGGTAATTTCCACCATTCCTACGAAATTCCCTGGTTGCTCCTTCCACGAATAAACTAACCACTTCTTGTGAATCAAATTCAGGTCCAGTGGTGTCTGAAGTTTTAATTCGGCGTACTCCTCCACCTCCTTACTACAAGGGATCGCATCTTGACAGGCAATTGCCTATTCAACCTCAACCTCCATCAGCCTCTGCCGTTTCAGGAGACAATTCTAACTTGTGCAAAGTATCTTCCCCCGTAATACAACACCCTACTCCTAGGTATAATCGTAGGAACAATCCTGATCTGGAAAAAAGAAGAATTCACCATTGTGATTATCCAGGTAAATAGCAACAGGCCTAAATCCCGAGCACAGAATATGACTAATGACGTAAAAATTCTGTTGCAAACTTGCGTTGAACTTTCTCTTCTTATTCCTATTTCAGGTTGTACGAAAGTATACACGAAGAGTTCTCACCTCAAAGCTCATCAAAGGATTCACACAGGTTAGCATGTGTTAATTAATCCTCGGGCATTGATTAGCAAGCAGGCAAGTATTAGCGAGTGAAAGCACTCTGTTCCATTTTGCCCCATGACATTTTTTTAGAAAGGGAATCACAGCCACTATCTGCCAGACACACTCACTGTCGTAAACTTTGATGCTTTACATTTTTAGAATGTGTACTTACGACTTTTTCATGACTTGGATTAGCAATAATATAGGAAGAATTATAGCTTCGTAGGAATGCACACTAAGGCCCGTGATTGAGAAAGGCTGACAAATCATGAGATGATGCATTCCTGAGTATTCAATGAACCCTTTGGATGATGTGAGGAGTATACATACCTAAAACCATATCATTGTTAAGTAGAGGAAGAAATGTTGTATGATTTGAAGTGAAGGGTGAAGGCATTCGATTCGGATGCCATATTTTGTGATCATAATCAATTCATTGAAACCCAAGAGGAGCACATGAATGTGTAAGCATTCTCGTATTTATTGCGGTGTGCACGAGCACCAGCGTCTAAATAAATCTTCGGACGACAGGTCTTATTAGGTGATGCATGGTCCAAACATGTCGACTTCGATGAGTTAAAAATGATTACATGTTAAAAGTCGTGAGTGAGCTGAACGCTTTATTACTCCAACAATTTAATGCTGAGAGTTACATGTATTGATTAGGGACTGAATTAATCAAGTGCTTTATGTCTTTCATTCGATTACATGGAGGGTCTTGTGGCGTATAAAATGATTTGAGGTTTGCTCACGATATGAGAGAAGGTTCATAGGAAACAAAAACCGGTTCTGAATCATGAAGGGACCTCTCAAGGGTTGTTAAGTAGGAAAGCATGTAAGTCTCAATATTTTGAAGAGTTTTGTGTGAATTTACAGGTGAGAAGCCGTATAAATGCCACTGGCCCGAATGTCAATGGAGATTCGCTCGTTCGGATGAGTTGACGAGGCATTACCGCAAACACACTGGAGCTAAACCCTTCAAATGTCGAGTGTGTGAAAGATCCTTTGCTCGCTCCGATCATTTAGCGTTACACATGAAAAGACACTTGCCCAAGCCAGGCAAAAATCAGTCTCACTTTGCTAGTTCTAATAGTAATAATAGTAATTAAAATTCTAGTGATTTATGCATTGTGCCCCCGTTCAGTTATTCCAGTTTCCAAAATATACTTTACTATACAAGGTGGCTTAATTTACATGAGCTTTCGGTGTCGTTTTTGCGAGACAATACATTTTACACATAGTACTTTATTAGTTCATAAAATGCAGTTTAAGGGTTAGACAGATATTTAAGGTACAATCAAGAATCTCGTGCATTGAGCAGCAACCGTCCTTTTGAACTTTACCATGTGAATTAAATACACTTCTTCGCTATGATGCGACAGAATAACAGAAGAGGCTACTGTATCGTTATCAATGAAGTGTGATGGTGTACACGCACATATATATATATATATATATATATATATAAAGTTATAAAGTAATAATGTTATAAAGATGAATATTATATTGTTGTATGCTGGTAGGTAGGTGGATAGGTAGGTTAGGATTAAGAACGCTTCCCACAAGTGCAATATAGTAATACAGAGAGAAGTAATAATATTTCAATATTTGGTATCAATAAAGGGTAGTTTGTGAGACGTGTGATGGAATAAGACGTAACGAATAAGACAAATGCAATTTCACCAGAATAATCCAATGCAATTTAGATGTCAGAGAAAAGTTAACTGGGTGATTTAATGGACAGAGTGATTTTTATTTGTGTCATGACAAGAAGTAATAAGGTGAAGTTGGTGTTACCAATATTTTGTACAAAATAATTTACAATAAATAATGATAAGCCATGTGTGTATCCAAATGTAATTGCTTCTCGGTGAGGAGGAAGAGGGAAAGACACAGAAGGTATATTTTTGTGGATTTCACAGCTTCGTTTTGTGTTATTGTGTATGTAGAGAGGTACTCCAATATATTATCGAAATGTGCCATATGAATGAAACAAACGAGTAAAAGATGATTATTGCAAAGAGTCAAAAATAATAATAATGTTGTGTGATATTAACTTTTCATGGGACTTGATCAACTTACTTAGCATATAAATTGAACAGGTTGTTTGAGGAAAAACTCATCTTTGCTACGCTGAGACCATTTGTGGTGGACTGGTCGGTGCAGATTTCATGAATGGACGACGTATCTTTGCCCTTAAGTGAGGTCCACCCTCTCTTCATTCAATGAATCCACCCCACCACCATCACCACCACCGACTTACACTCAGAGGATCAAGTGTGATTCTTTCTCTACATTCTTAGTCCATCAGGTCACACTGGGAAATACGATATATAATCATGTATACCAATCTTATTGTATTCGCGACGTATCATTCTTCTTGCTATGAACTCATCTAATGAGGCACGAAACCTTGATCCATGTCAGGATTACTCGACTATATATTATATGCATAGGAGGGCCATAGGACAACAATAGGCTCGTTATATAGTGAAGGTGGTAAGGTATTTCTTCTACCGTTTACTGGACGTGTGATGCAGTTGTCGTGTTTACAAGCCAAACTCCCCCATCACATTATCATTTCATGCTATATAAAAGCAACTCTTACAAACTCACCCTCGAGCTTGTCGAATTCATTCACAATTTCATCTTCTCGACCAACAACACCTGCTTAGATGCGAGCAGAAAAAATCACGTCATGTCTTAAGTTGTTTATGCAGTGTGATGGCGATTTTATGATATGCAGATTACTACTCTACTCAACATACAGTCAGATAGCCACTTTGTCTTCCATTTCGTAACACAGCAGAAGGAGATTAATTTTTCCTCTCATATTTGCACTGCTCATCATTTTAATAGCATTTCTGTCCACCACGTACAAATCTAAGAGATTATTAAATGCACGACGGAAACCTTTTCATGTGATGAATTCATTTCGCATGCTGACAGCACAAAATAATGTCTTACTTAATAATGACGCGATTTTTAATCAATTACCCGAAAACTTGAATTAAAGCTCCTGTACAACATAAATCCAATTTGTGTCGATTCGACCTTTTCTTTCGCTGCATGATTTAATGATTCGGCAGTCTATAATTTTCAAAGGTATGCTGAGACGACATGCATGCACTCATGCACTCACCAACCAATTGTAATTCTGAGTAGCATTTCTTACTGATTACCCCTACACGGCTTATAGTTCAAGCTGTCTTAATGTTAAATTGTAAAAGAATTAAGTGGGCTATCCAAGTAGAAACTGTTTAACATGAAAGATTCATTATGTACGGTGTACGGGGAATGAGGAGATTATTGTAAAATTTAAATCAATTCACACCCTGGGACATTGTGAGATTGATGAGAGAACAAGTCCAGTAGTTCTTCCAACTATTTATGGACTTCTCTTATGAATGGAAAGAGACAGTTGATAAATGGCCACTTTATAATCTTGACACAAGAGAGAGAGAACCCCAGGGAAAAATGTCATCTCAGATGAGAAGGTTTCCTACTCCAACATGTACACCTTCGTCATCATCATTCTTAATATTACATCTCTCCACCTGTAAACCCTTTCTTCGAGTTTCTTCCTTCCATAGCACACGGATTAAAATACGAGCTACGAGGAACAAGGTTTGCGTCATTCATGTGTTCATGTCGAAGTGCACCCGTTCCTTCCCAGCTTAACATGAGTCTAACAATGAACGTAAAACTAGTGTGGAGCTTTTTCATGGAAGCAGGAGACTTACGAAGGGAGTAAACTTTCCTCTGCTGAATGAATGATATAACCTTTTTGTAGCTTGCAGCAAAGACTTTTATCTCTGAGGGTTAGAAAGAAATACTCAAGAGGAATACGTAAGTGTGCTTCTCGTATCAAAATAAAAATCATATTATTATTATAGTTGGAGTCTCGTTGGAGTATATAAGCAGTGGACATCATGCTTACATCAAACACCATAAATTGAGTGTTCACTAATGAAGAAGGACCCGTAAAAGCACTTCTTTTAAGACTGGAGTCTTATCGATACGTACAAACGAGAGTTGGTACAATGTGTATTGGAATCTGGACTTTCTGTTCCATGCAAAAGGACACAGGTGCATTGAAGGCATGAAATGAAGGATGAAGTGAATGAAATAACGCAGAGGATAGGGTCATTTAGATCTGTACTGCGATGATCTGCACAGACAAGTTGTGTAAGTGCATCTTCAAGTACCTTCTGACTTCTCTCTCTCTCTTCACTTACTTATTACCAACAACCAAGTTTACGCAGTGAACCACCAATCTCTCGAGAGAATCCTTTCATTTTATTACAACATTGTCTGCAGATTGTACATTGTACAAGAAGAATCACTGGATGGAGATTTTGAGGTCTCACTCCACACAACTTCTTACCATCATCATGGATCCTTGTAAACCATTAATTTCAGCACTTGTGTTCCAACTTTCAATCCTTCGTGTATATGAAATGAATGCTGTCATTATTATTGTCTTCTGTAACATTGCAAAGTATGAACTTCTACATGGTATACTGGTCCTATTGTCATTTTCAAATGTTTCTTCAACAAATTTTACCATTGTTTGCGTTGAGAAGTCACCAGCTCAATAATTCAAGGGGAAAAGTCCATTCCATAATAATAAATACAGAATTATGTAAGATAGTGTCTTGAGGAAGTGTTCCGGAAATCATCTCTCGAGAACAAAAGCATCTTGGACGAATCAATAATACGATTCCACAGGTTGTTGGTTTCTGATCAGGAGAAGGTGGTAACCCGCCTAAAGTCTATACATTGAATGTGTCTGTCCAGTTTGGTCGATACTTTGCAGTTTGTAATAGCAGTGTGTGTCTGTTGTACAGGTCTGCAGAAAGGACCTCGTCGAGAGATGATCTTAGCTGGAGTCGAGTGGAGTGGCTTCGAGAATGGCATCATGCTTGATTAGCATTCATCGGACGTTCATTGAAAGAATAAAAATTGATGTTGACCTCGAATCTTGTGTAGGAGGATTTTTTCAACATCTTTAATCTCTACGAACACAATGCACAAGTACTGCGAGTGCTGAGAGACCGAAGGAGCAAACAACACAACAATCATGATGATGATACCCATACCCATCTATTATTACAAAGCTAGAGATCTTTCCGTTAAAACTTTGATCCATGATATATGAGTGTAGAATGGTAAATTAGCATTCATTCATCCCCAGCAGTATCATTACATATTCTGCCTTTTGCCCAAAGGAATCTTCGAGGTGATGTCCAACACACTCAAACTCTTCTTAGAGATCTTCAACTCCTTTCAACTCTCCACATTTTATCATTTCAGCAGCCAAATCTATTTGTGAATGGATGAGGAGTGTGCAATGTGTCTATGAGTCATTCGAGGTGGAAGAATGGCTTGTGGCCTATATTATATATAAATCTTGTAGAATAAGTGTGAAACTTAAGGTAGGGAGAAACAAGCTTGGCCTTTATGTCCTTCTTAGAAATTATGTCGGCAACAAGTCTAGAGTTGAGCTAAAAGTTTGCTACGGTCTAATGGTTAGTGGATGGGTTAGCGTCTTCTTTCATGTACATTCTAATGGGTTGATTTATTTCGTGTGGCAAAAGGAGGTTTTGCGATCACCTGAGAAAGATGCAAGGGAATCTACTTAACAAAATGAGATTTTTTTGTACGGGAGGAGGGGAACTCTTGTCTCATAAATAACTTTTCTCAAATACAAACGAATCGAGTCTGAGTATTATTTGCAGTTTAAATTTTAAATGAAATCTCTTATGAGTATTTTAATCGATGACTCGTGTCAAGTGGATGAAGCATTAGGGATGTTACGGGATCCTCAGGCAGGGTAAGAAATTAAACACCCCCGAATTATACATCGGAACTTTAAATTTATTTCCAGTTGATCTCTCTCAAAATTGCGTCGTACAAAGAGTGTGTGTTTGTTCATTTGTTTGTAGCACATAATTTGTAAGCGTAATGGATTGCTCTTTGAGTTCCTCAATAAGATATGAAGTTGATAGATGAGATGTGAATTTTTCATCAATTACCTTGTAGCGTTTGAGTCTTGTTCTGTGAATGATTTAATCTTAAGGAACCGTGAAACCTCCTGTCCCGACTTTGACTGCTATTGAATTTCGATGGCTGCCTGCTCAGTTCGTCTGGGTGATGAGCTCTCCTGACGTCCATGACGAAGCAATTCTAAATCTCTTTGTTCTTCTGATACACCTTGGCTTGCTTTTACCTTAGGGCTTGGATAAGGGTCCGTATCGTCTGATATCTTCGGAGGAAGCAGCACAAATGGCACTTTTACGTTCTGACACAGAGACAGTCCTCCGAGTATCAGTTTTGCCTGCAATAAGCAGCCAAACACACAGGATACCACATTATTTCAAGTCCAAGAGCAGAGCGGCTCAGAGAGAAAGTTAAGTATTCCTGTAATTGCGTACTTTTACCTTGACATAATAGGATACGATGATAGCGAACACGTTTCTAGAGTTAGGAGAGTTTTTCTGAGCGACGTCACTGTTGGCGGTGATGCTGTCGAGGGAAGTGGAAGGTGCGAGGACCGGGTCCCTTCCGAACGCTTCCTCCAAGGCCAACCATTGCCGAGCAGGTCCTCTGGCAGCCGTCATGCTGTATCGCTTTTGACAGGAAGCTCCGGGCACAAGGAGTATCTACAAGAACATGGAAATGTGTCACCCAATCATTTCTTCCTTTCCCATTTCGTGTCAGGTGTGCTGTGTAAATGATTTATCTCCTTACTGCGTCTTCTACCAATCCAACCACATTCTTGAACTTGCCAGAAGTGAACATGCAAACGTCTACTTGCTGAATTAAGGAAACCTGCAATAAGTCACACAAACAAGAATGAGTAATTATATTTTTATTGTGCTATCAAGAACGCTACGCATACGAAGACTGACTGGTGAAAAGAAAGTATATGACACCCCAAAAAGAACAATTTACTTACGGTGATTCGCCTAATGGAACTTCTGCTATTATTCTGAACTACAATTTTGACCTCCAAAGGTTCCCCGTAGCGAACCGTATTTTTATCCAGTTCGCATGCAAGTTTGATTTTTCCTCGACTTAGGAAGGTAGGTCGAGCCTCCACGGAGCCTCGACTGTCAAGCTCGAAGTTAGGACTTGGAATTTGAACTGCTCTGAGGGCAAGTCGTATCAAATTTCGCCTTGGAGGTCTTTCCTCAGGTCTGTCGGCTGAGGATTAAAATAGAAATATGCTGTATAAACGACTCAATCCCTCCTAGTCGAGTTTAATAGGATAATAGAAAAGTAAGGTTTGTTGGGAGAAGTTAAAGAGAAAGCTGAGAGTAAGTAGAAATCAGCATCCTGTCACAAGACTTTCGTGCTTACTTTCTCCATTCATTATGTATTCATGAGATCTCCCGAGTAATGAAACTCGAAGTGTATAAAGTGTACATCAACTCACAAGCATAAATTCTTAGATCGTAAATGGTTCCTATCGGAGATCCTTTGTAAGGTTTCGCTGGAGCCAAAAGAACACTTGGTGGAGGTGGAAAAGACCCCAGACCAACTGGTCCTGCACTTAGTGTGAATGCTAATGAGTTGATTGACGAAGAGGTAGTTGATGAATGAATCCGTTCCAGCAAAACCATCTAAAGCGAACACATGCAAAACACAGCGATGTTTTAATTACAGAGACAGAGACAACATCAATTAAACATTTTGAGAGAGATTGCTTTAATACTTGAAGAGGAGTCAGAGGTTCCTCTTCTTCAACTGGGAATTCACCATCAAGAGGAATCGGTGGCCAAAGTTGCTTTAAAGCTAAAATTGCTTCATTGCAAAATCGGAGACCAAGAACTTCCTCGTCTTCCCTTCCATAACGAAAAGTAAGCGTGATTTGGCCCCAAATTCTGAAATTCGGCGATACATTTTGTTCCAACGAGTCTTTGTCTAAAACTAAAACACCCTTGAGGGTTTCCATATGGGTCCCTTCTACGGTGAGGGTCCGCGTCCCCACGTAAACTGCTAGACTTCCATTGGATGCACATTTCTTGTACACCCTGAACATAAAAGAAGCCACATTCAGTAAGTTTTCTGTAATCTTCGACGTGATGTGCGTAGTAAAAAAGGAAGTACACTTGATTAAGGAAAGTGGGAAAGTAGAGACACCTCTAACCTTTCGGTTATTCATTTAGACAAATCTACCACAGGATTTCCTCTACAAAGACCTCCGCTTGCCTGAAGTTGACAAAGTGGATCGTTTCACAGATTGCGTATGGCAATTTGACTAGAAAGCTAACAAAACTCGGGTGGGCTCTGTGAACATTGACGAAAGGCTTTCACCGTGAGAAAGTCTCTATTGTACGAGCACATCACAAAGATACATAGGTACGGTTTGATGTCTGAGTGAATGATGACATTAAAGTGTGAGCAAACAGGAGATAGTAAAAAGGAAACAGGATGACGGAAAGCTCAAAGGAAAGCACCTACGGAGTGAGTGGAAACTATGGGCGTGCTTCCTGTGTGACTACCTCAATTCATCCGTCTTATCTGTTCGGACACGCTGCAAAAGGTTACTAAAGAGGAAATGGGATTGAAGATTTGAGGATGTCAACTCTGTAAGCCACTTATACCTAACACGCATCAAATACGAGCTTTCACCTGACCTGGTAATGCTTGACCCGGGGGGAAGATTCTTCGTGTCGTCAATCTGATTGGAATTGATTATGTCATGAGGCTGCTGTGGCGAAGCAGCAGTTGCTGCGTCTTTATCCGATGTTGCAAGGCTATTATGTGTGTTGTTAATGATATTAGTTATATCATTTCTAGAATCTATCTGAATTTTATCTAACTCGCTAGTCACTTTAGCACAAGATTTTTCTACAGGAAAGCTCATAACGACAAATTCACTGCAGAATTAATCACGGGAACAATAAAGATAAGGATATAATAACGTTTACTTTCAACTTGATGGAGGTAAAAATATTGCAGGTAGTACAAGTAGCAGTAAAACTCTGGAAGGAACTAGTAGTAGTAATAAACTAAGTTGATGATAATATTAAACACTTTACGATGAGTTGCTCATGTTCCATCTTCTCGAATTCTGGATCACTGTATAGCTCTTCCTTTGATATGATTATCCTCGCTTCAAATCGTTCAGTCCAACAAGTAGGATGAGATATATTAGATTCTGTTTTATACCCTGTGTAAATTGTTCTCTCAGTGCTGGTGTGTACATTAGGTAAATATAGGTTTAGGTTAGACGTAGTAGAAGAAGATTAGCTCGTGTGCAACGACGGGGAAAGTCTGAAGTACAGAAAAACAATGTAAGAAGTTGACACTGGAATTGATCTTATTAGACGTAAGATGCTTATGGAAATTGAATACTTTCATTGCAAATGGGTGGAGCTGGTTGTGGAGTGTCTTTGATAAAATGTTTATGAAGTTGGTGAAAGTCAAGAGGAATTAAAGACACGTCGAGTGAAAAATGTATGATGATGACTGAGGAAGGTGGCGAGTTCTAATGAAGGGAAAGAAGAAGGTATCAGTGTCGTGGCTACTGTGAAAGGAGGGATACTAACTCATTCCCTACCTGTCTACTACTTTTCTGTCATTTTGAATGTATCTTCTTGTAGGGAGATGTAGAAGAGTGTAGGACACATGAGAGGTGTACCGCTCGTACACCACCGTGTGGAGAAAGTAAAAGATCCGAGTTTACAGTTTCGGAGATCTTGAGTTTCGATCTGTCTGTCGTTGCGGCTGAGCCCGGCCTACACATCAATATCGATTTTTCCTTCCTTCTTCCTTGTCTCAAACACATTAACCCATGGAGAACTAACTGTGAGATGAAAAAGCAAAGGCTAACCTGGCCACTCCGAAAGGCCAATGGTGGAGTATAACTGAATTTCCCCTTTAATAAACGATCATCATTTCTTCTTGTCCCTGTGGCCCACCTTTCCCCGATTGGCTACATCTACGCGCTGATGAGTGCAATAGTAATGAGAGAGAGAGCCCATCCGCCCTCCTTTCACTTCAGACAATTCATTATACTCAATTCAATTATGCATGAATGAATGTCAATCAAGCGGTTTCGTCCCTCGTTCTGAACACAAATTAATTTCTCATGACAAACAACACATATTCATCCTACACAAACATTGCACATTTCTAGACCAAAATGATGTGTTGATTTAACCACACACCACCACATGTTTTCTTCCAATATAGATGGATGATACACTTTACGTGACTTGGTTTCCCACTACGGAGAAAGTTTGCTTACCCATCACAACCACCAACGAAAGTTGGTTGCTGGTTGATGCTGCTTGTGGGAGAGAATAAAAAGAATATGAGAACTTTGATGTGCCGAATAACAATTTGTGTTGTGAAAGTTAAACACACTCACACATAAAAAGCATAGGTTTATGGAACAAAAGCTCTGGAACAAAAGAATTTTAGACAAGACAAATAACAATTAAAGCGTTGCTTTCTACTCTTCTGAGGAATAATAATCGTCAAGAGTTGAGGCATATGGCGTATTATGGTTATTGCTTGCTTACTTCTGACTATGTTACATCGCGTTATGCGCTGCTTTCTTTCTACACTCTCAGTTACTCTCTTGTAGATTGTGCCTCTCTCTTTTATTCAAACTTAATTAGGCAATATTTTGCTAGCAAACAGACTGGAATGAATATGAAAATAAGCATAAAGCCATGTAGAATGGAAATGGCAATGGCAGATGAACTCATAATGAATGCACAAAAGAGAAGGAAAATCGGAGATAAATGGAGTGAAAGTTGGGATATCTCCAACATTAGAAATCAGAGTGTATGTGTGTTTTCATTTCAATTCACAAACATCATTTTATTTATCCTTGACTATGTGGATATAATACAGAGAACTTTTAGCGATGAAAAAACCTCAGCAAAATTGCACTATTACTTTTTACTGTCCATCATTCAAACAGTTTATTCCGCATTAAATTTATCTTTGAATTCCGTGTTCGTTAAAACATGAATAAATAAAGAAATCGCACGCAGATGTTATTGTAGAAGTAGAAAGTAGAAAGCTCTTAAATCTCTCTCTCTCTCTCTCTCCTTCTCCTCTAGTGAATAGAAGGTTCAACTTCAGCAATACATCAAACTTTAAAACCTCCAAGGTTTGACGTACATGGCGTAACACAATGGAATAATGGAGTATCTAAAACGAAATGCGCATATTGTTTTGAAACGAAGCATTAAAAATTGAGCACACGACACACAGCACAGCCATAATAGCTCAACAAGGATTTTAGTCATAGGTGTGTGTGTGTGTGTTAAATGAGTCACAGAGTGAACAAGTAAGTAGAAGTAGAACACAAGAACCATTGAATTGGAATTGAGGAATCGACAACCACCATGCAAACCACAACATCGGATCGGACTCAATCGCCGTGCTTTCACTTTAATGGCTCACCTTGCCCCACTCCACCATTTGATCTACTTCATTGTTACGCAACACTCCATG
>JAQGAD010001300.1:0-21091 GCA_034696625.1 Isotomurus palustris | reverse complement strand
TTCTGTTTGTGTTCTTGCAGGTGATTAATCTTGGCATCCGTCTGAATCCGCTTCCTCGTCGAGTCGACATCATCATCGGATTATCAGGATCAGGAAGGATTTATGTTTAAAATTGAGTCAACTTTAAATTGCCAACATCATAATTTCAATCAGATTGGATCCTTCGATTAATTATTATTAGTTTCTTCAGACGGACTAATAATTGATCACTCACACCACAACTGCCCCAACCGATTGGAAACGTAGCTCATTTCACCCTTCCAATAGTTCCATGTTTTCTTCGGATTAACGATTCAGGATTTAGCGTTTTGAAGAAGTTGCAACTAATTATTGATGTATCGTCATAATATTATTTGTAAAAATTTATCTTGTTTAATCATAATTAATTACTTTTATTGTTATCATTCTAATTAGTTTATCTTGTGGAAGCAGGGAATTCAGATAAAAATCTAATTGTAGTAGAATCCATATAAAACTTAGAATATACAAATCTTTCAATATTCAGGGGATATTATAAAGTTAACATTTACTGATAATAATTTATCAATTACCTACACAATAATTATTGTTAGCTAGCTAGCTATACTTGATAATTTGACTCGCCGTCGTCAATCAGGAAGTGTACCATCCGTCTACAATCTTCAAAAATAATCTAAAGTAGCAACGGGGATATTTTTCAAGAACAAATCAACATCAATCGGATTCTGCTGACTGAACCTCGCTCTATTCTCAACAAAAATTAGTTATTCATTATAACTTATCTACGTATGAATTGCCTACGTTATCAGTGTCTGATTTGATTGTCAAAACCCACTGGTCTTCTTCGGCTCGAAACATCGGTCGAAGACAACTCTACAGTCACCACATAATATATACAAGTTTATCTACCATCAAAATCGTCGTCGTCTTGTATCTCCTTTCGAAAAGAATATTAATCAGTTCCTGCGAGTTAAACTTTAATTTTCCTTCATTTCTCCCTGAGGAGCCAACAGTTATTACGTGTGTTTGAACCTTGCTTTCCTCACAGAAGCACTTAGGATTCGGTTAATTGACGGAGGTGCTGCAACCTTATTATTAGAAGTGCTCCAATCAAACAGTTATAATTGTTCAGTCGTTAATTTGAATTCGCAAATCTGGAGACCATCATCATGGCCAGTGGTAACGGAGATATAAGTGGATTAAAAGAGGAGAATACTACAAGTCCAGCTTCTCCTACTGAAGGTGTCAACAAGGTTGACACTGCCGGTGGTGGTGACGCTTTTAATTCTACGACGACCTCAAGCAGCGAATCTGCTGAGCCCCTGAAAATTCCACCCGAACAGCGTTCAGCTGACTATCAAAAACTCATCCAGGCTGGACTTGCGGAGAAAGTTGCTGCCAAACTGGATGACATTTACAATACTGGTAAGGCTCACGAACTGTATATACCCTTCTTCTTAGTGCCGAATGCTCATTATTAATTAATTTAACTTATGCTGTGGACTTTTTCAGGGAAACTATCGCATAGTGACCTGGACGAACGGGCATTGGATGCCCTCAAGGAGTTTCCCGTTGACGGGGCTCTTACGGTGCTGAAACAATTTCTTGATTCTAATTTGGAACATGTTTCCAATAAATCGGCCTACCTGTGTGGAGTCATGAAAACTTATCGCCAGAAATCTCGATCTGGTCAAACTAGTGGTGTTCCTCCAGCCCAGAGGTGAGTTTTAACAATCAACTTTACTAGTCAACACTACTCCAGTTAGGCCTGTTGCATGTTAGAAGTTCATAAGAGTATCGATAAGCAGATAAGGATGTGTCTGTTTAATCGATAAGCATAAAGGCAAGGTTGTGGTCTCGCAAAAATTGTCGTAGAAACTGTAGACTTGTAGGATTCCTCAGTAGCTCACGTTACCCCCTTCAAACCGCGAAACCGTTTCAGTTCGTGGACAAAATTATGTTCAACAGTGAGATTTCTACTTTCGGCTCTCAAGAGTTTCCTATTCCAACACCGACTCCACGTCATAAGCAGTAGCTCACTGTCATACTCGAAGCTCATGCTCGTGCTGATACGGCAAACTGTTCATAATAGTCAACGTCAAAATTAATTTTCTGTCTGCCTATCATGCGATCCAAAGGAGATAAGAAAAGGGAGCAGGAGAATTCCTACAAGTCAGTGTTGGTTTTGTTTTCAAAACGGTGTAGTTTGAATTCTGAGGATTGCTTCCATTGTTTACTTTTGTCATTGCTACTATTGTGTGATATAATATAACTGATTTATTGTTATTTTAGTCCGACGAAAGGACCGGATGAGGCAAAGATAAAGGAGATTCTGGAGCGTACTGGTTACTCTTTGGATGTTACGACTGGTCAGAGAAAATACGGAGGTCCACCCCCAGGCTGGGAAGGTGAGCCACCAGGCAATGGATGTGAAGTCTTCTGCGGCAAGATTCCCAAGGACATGTATGAAGATGAATTGATCCCGTTGTTCGAGAAGTGTGGAGGAATCTGGGACCTTCGGCTCATGATGGACCCCATGACAGGACTCAATCGAGGCTATGCATTCGTCACCTTCAAGAACCGTGAAGGGGCTCAAGAAGCTGTCCGACAGGTATGCGACGAACTTGCATTTATTGTGCAGATGCAGATGTTGAAATCTCCGTCGTCTCTCTCTCAGATGTCACAATTTCATTAGACTTTTTATCCTTTTTAATTCAATTTCAAAATCTTATGCCTTCGTCCTCCGATAGCTAAACGGAATACGAGCTCGAGACGGAGTAAGGCTCAGTGTCAATTGGCCTCGATGTCGAGTGTTTGTTGGAAATATTCCGAAGGCCAAGTCAAAAAAGCAACTCCAGGAAGAGTTTAAAAGACGAACACGTAATAATTCCTTCACTTTTATCGTTACTTGAGTTTTAATCGGTTTAAGTAACTGTTATATGGTCCGGTTCAGTTTTTACCTGTTCCTAAGATTAAGTATGACAGTGTAAAGCCAGACTTCATATCAAAGAGTTGTGATTTTGTTGACTGATAGAAATTTCTGCGACTCAAGCAGACAGGCTAGGCATGATTAGGATGAAAGATTACCTTCTGTGGTTTTCAAAAGTTAAAGTTAGAGTCTAAAGCTACGTGAATCTGGGAACGAGTAGGAGATCAACAATTGTTTCTGTAAATATGCTGATGTTAATGTTTTAAGATGTTTTATACATTCTTCATCTTCATTTGTCATTTGTGTAGCTCAACGAGCACGAAATCCGTAAAGGAAAAAAGATTGGAGTTACGATTTCGTACAACAATCATCGCCTTTTTGTTGGAAATATTCCTAAGAATAGGGATCATGATGAGCTTTTTGAGGAGTTCTCTAAACATGCGCGTAAGTTAAGACGGCTTAGTGACATTTGTTGCTTCATGCTCACCCACCCCACCCTCGAATGCTTGCTTCATAATTCTCAGTGTCCATTCAGTTGCTAAACGAAAGAAATGCTTATTGTTGCTTTTAAAACTCAACTCATACTGCGTAGAAAATACCTTGTAAAGTTGAAAACCACTTACCAGCTTGTTGCCTAATTGACTTGTACTTAACAAAAAGTCATAATCTGGATTGAAAATTAACTAAATGTCTGTGATTTGTAGCTGGCCTGACTGAAGTCATCATCTACAGCTCTCCCGACGACAGGAAAAAGAACCGTGGCTTTTGTTTCTTGGAGTACGAGTCTCACAAGGCAGCTTCATTGGCCAAGAGACGTCTTGGAACTTCACGAGTGAAAGTTTGGGGCTGTGATATTATCGTCGACTGGGCTGATCCACAAGAAGAGCCTGATGATGAGACCATGTCCAAGGTGAAGGTCTTGTACGTCCGAAACTTGACTCAAGAGGTGACCGAAGAGAAGTTGAAGGAGTCTTTCGAGGCCCATGGAAAAGTGGAGCGTGTGAAGAAAATCAAGGATTACGCTTTCGTTCACTTCGAAGAACGCGATGGAGCCATCAAAGCGATGGATGAATTGAATGGAAAAGACGTTGGAGGATCTAACATTGAAATCTCCTTGGCTAAGCCACCGTCCGATAAAAAGAAGAAGGAAGAAATTCTCCGAGCTCGAGAACGACGAATGATGCAAATGATGGCTACTCGTCCTCCTCCCTACGATGCTCCGTAAGTTATCACCATTACAATACAACAAATTTCATTATTAATAGATTGAGCCTTACATTCATTATGTTTTCATTGTTTGTAGTTTTACTGACATAAGTTGTTTGCTTGATTCCAGTCTTCTACCTCCACAACTTGTTGGACGGGCTGGACGTGGAGGAATGCGTGGTGGTCCAATGGGCAGAAGTGATTTCGGTAAGTATCTAATTTCGTTGGGGTTTTTTTATCCGGTTGGGTTCGGTTGGGGTTTTAGATGACTCGTTCTAACTGTCCAAAATACTCATTCATTTTGTAAATTCAGAGAAATCTCATACTTTTCGATTTTTCAGTTTAACATATTTTAATTCAAAATAGTTTAAAATATTTCGATTGCATTGGTTATCTCATTATCAAATTCGATTACGACTGACTGTCTTTGACAATTTTAATTTTTCGAGCTGTAAATACTCTTGTAGTATGCTTTTAACATTTTATTTGTAATCCAAGTAGAGTAAACTAGTCTTTTGATATTGCTTGCTTACTATTCAACCAGGCATGGGTGATTTAATTTAATGACTGTCTGAGCTAATGTAGATTGTTGTGGTTGAATAGTTATTTATTTATTTATCTATTAATCTTCATGTAGTACGATGAGCATTCTTGTGCTTGTTCTTGTCTTGTGGTTTTGCACGCCTGTTTTGTCTTCCTATGCACTTTCCTTAGACTTTCCACTCAATCACGCTGGCTTTGGGGACGTTGGAAATCTTTCTCCGTACAACTCTGCCTTCTTTGGAATGTCTCCTTCTCAGTCGCCTGTGTCATTCTCGCGTCCAAGGACTGGAAATGGAGAAAACCGAAACAACAACGTTGGTAGTAATAATAGTAATCGGACCTACACTAACCACTCCATCATGTGCTTTGGATCGCCGTCTACTCCGATGATTGGGTCTCGGTTGACACCACCTTCTTCAGCTACACGAGTGCGGAGAAGCCTGTCTCGGGGTGGATTGGTCGGAAGTGGAAATGGGAATAGCTTTCCAACCAATAATAACAATGGAAACCTAACTATTCATTCCAGGATGGTGCGTTAGTATTCTCTAAATAATTAACTCCTTTGTACGTATCTTGGTCAAACCATCTGTCGATCACGATGATCACAGTTCACGGTAGTTTTGTAGTTTTGTACTATATATTTTCGCTCAAATGGGAACTGTAGTAATCTAGTAACTGGTTGAGGTTGAGGTGCAAGAATGAATGAGAATGCTTTTCAATTTTCAGTAACTTTCAATTTCGCTAGTATCAAAGTCGCTTAAGCTCGTGCAATTTATATCCCGTCTGTTTTCCACTTTTTGTGTGTCTCTTGTTCTGAAATGACTTTTTAACGATTGTTACACAACTGCATGACATTTAATTCCGATTCTCTGAGACGTACGATGTTGTACACTGAATAATGATTCGACGTTGACACAAAGCTAACTTTAAACTGTACAGTTTAAAGTTAAGTGAGACAAGGAGTTAATTTTGGCAGACTTTTTGGCTGGAGCAGGGTGGACGTGGCCATGGGGGGATGTCGCATGGTCGAGGGCAGCCGCAGCAGGGAACGGGTCAGCCGCGGGGAGATGGGCGGATGGTGGCAGTGAGGCCTGGAATGGAGCCGGAGGAGCTGCGGGGTGGTCCTCTGCCTTCCGCAACCCTGCTGGCCCTGCAGCAACAATTCCCTGGACTTGGAACCCAACTGGGCGTACGGGCTTCGGAGCGGGTAACGGCTGGAGAGGTGCTGAACAGCGGACACCGAAACAACCTCGTGCCCAAGGCAAATTTTCAACAAAGTAAGTCCCCCTTTGAAGAAATCTCCAATTACGATTCTTTACTTGTGGAATGTTGTCTTAATTCCTTTCCTTTTCTGTTACAGAGACCAACGGTAATGCGGAGTACGGTCCTTGTGGAACCGGGGGTGGAAGTATTGGACGATTTGACAGGTTTCTGTGAACACAATTCGGAAAACACTTTCAAAGAAATCATCCCAGGAGTCTCACCCAATCTCTTCAACTCTCCAATAATCTTCCTACTTCAGCTTCACTTCTACTATTCATCATTTACCAATAGAGTACTCTTCAGAAAATCGCGTTTAAAGAAAACACACCGACACTCCTTCAGAGGAAAATAATAAGGCTTGATGGTTGAATGCTAAAGAGCTATATGAGTGTATTATGAACAGTCTAAGTACAGCATATTTTTAATAACTGAAAAAATATTGTAATTGTAACCTATCCAAACAATTGAATCAACAACTGCTGCTGTATAAATTTTGAGAAAGGAAATACACATCTTCTATATTTATATAGCTATTTATCTATGAACTCATCGAGGTATAGGTTTCTATCCTTCTTTGTACCATCAGAATTTATTATTTGTAGTTTGTAGTCTTTATAGTAGAGAAATCAACAATTGGTAAGGGAACATACTCTTCTATTTGTATTAATTTTAAAATACAATACTGTCAGAAAAAATTGAAGTTACGATTAGTTTAGTCTTTAGTCTAGTGTCCCTGATCAAGATTCATACTTTTGTGTTTCCTTTTTGCTTCCTGTAATAAGGCAGCTGATTTAGCGGAAATTGAAATATTAGTCTTAGAACTATGAACTGTGTATCTTTCCCCTATTATGGGATCTTTCGTTTACAAGATAAAAATTTAGGAAGTTTGGCTGTGTTTGTCTGTTTTCGTCATGATTAATTAATTAATTTGTACCACACTGACTTATTGAGGCTGTAGTTAGTAGGATTTAGGAAACCAGGAAAACTACTCTGAGAGTTTTAGGTTATGTTCAGATAGTTTTAGTTTTAATTTTATTAACTTCATATTCGCGTGATCTAAGGCAATGCAAGTAATGTTTACAGTAGTACGAAATAGAATTTCGAAAAACTCAAGGGTGCCAAATAAGAACGATAGAGAAACAACAAAACTGTTCCCAAATTGAGCCGAAATTCTTTCTGAGATGAAAACTTATGGATGTGAGAAACTTAACGAGGCTAACTTGTGAAAGAATCAATCAGAAATTGTTTACTACGTAAATGTAGGTGATCGTGTAGGTAGTATTGTATTGTTACATTATTATTGTAACCAATAAGCAAGTCGAATTTGCTTTCGTATCTGTTGTTGATGATCTTGATGCTGTGTACGCTGTATTCCCTAATTACTTAATCCGAAACAAAGTGACACTTAGCATACAAGGCAACCTTCTCGAAATTCTGTTGATTCGTATTTGTAGTTAGAGCTGATGTGAAGCAGCGTCTACTTTAAGCTTTTATCCATACTTATCGTAACTCTGTGGGTCCATAAGCTAAACTATTGAGTACTGAAACAAATTGATAAGTTAAGTCTGTCTGGAGTACCAGAAACACATGCCAATCTATTTAATGATTCAAAGATACAATCAATTTAAATTGTGAAAGCACGAGACACCCAACAACATTTGTCAGTACTGTCAACAGTCAGTCTCATGTGTTTTGGAACTAAAACCATTAGTTTTCATAATACACACGACAACTACTAATCTACATTGTAGGTAGGAGAAGCGTTTCTTTTTTACTCAGTGACGATTTTCTCGCTTTTTCTTTTTTGACTTTCTTTCTACTTTCTACTGTCATTACAATTCGAACCATCAAGTCTAAACTGTAAAGTAAAAATTAACTTGCAATCCATGTTCAACTTGAAGTGACTCACTTCTACCACGATACAAAGTAAAATCAAACTGATACGAAATCTTTATTCTGTCATAACGAAAGTTCTATGGTACAGTAACAAACTTACCTTTGTGACTAGGAGAGAGAGACGAAAAGAAGAAAAAGGTAATTTGATAGAATCTACTTTTTGTACCGTGTGGAGAACTGTTATTCTATCCAAGTTAGAGTTCCACCGCCACTACCACTACAACTATCTTAGTTTGTAGAGTAAAGAACTAAGCTACTCGTTGAGAGAGAGTTCATTATATTCTTGTCTGCAAACGGAGAGACGAAAAACTATGTAACTGTGTAAGACTTTACGAAGCATAAGAAAGAACATTTATATATATATATATATATATATATACATCTATATACTATATTACTATATAGTAAATATTACAATACATATATATGCAGATATTTTTCTCACGAAGAACTCGCGATCGCGCTCATGTAAAAGGAAAAAGATTTTCATCCTGGAATTCTATAAACTACAAAACAAACAGCGAGAAGAAAATCTTTTTCCTTTCATCTTTCTCTTCACGAAGAAAAATCATGTCGTACAAATATACACACTAATTATAAATACAGAGTATATATTAAATATATTATAAAAATATTCGTCACGAATCTGATGATGGAAAAACAATGAAAACACGGATCGTTTTGGAAAGAGATGACGTAAAGTTGGAAAGCTGGAAAGTTTGCGTTAAGTTTCATGTTTGGATTTTGAATGGTTTCGTAAGCCTGCTACTACTATGCAAAAATATGATAAATGAGTTCAGAGGTGGATTTGGGAACGGAAGGACACACGAAAAAGCACTATAGCTAGAATTATTAGTAAAAATTAAATATGGTCGAGTAGTAAAATCACATAAATATATTATTATTAGGTTTCAATGTGTAATAATTCGTATGTGTGACAAGTATCAGAATGTTATTCAAAAACTAGAACTCTAAAGCTCTAAACTAAGCCTACAACCTACCTACCTATGCTTATAACATTTACAACTAGAAATGCCTTTGCTTCGAGGAAACACTCTTTCTCTAAGATTTAGATTATCACACTTTAATTTGCCCCCTTTAATGTGTTATTTCGAAACCCGTGAATTGTCTAAGTTGTTGCACTCTCAGCCCGTGTCATCAGTTTGTTGTTGTTCATGAAGTCCCCGAAGCCCCCAAACATTCACACTTTTGATGACTTTGTGACCACTTCTTACCGCGTCGTCGATTTATTGCTGTGTAGTCTGCAAAAATCATTGCGGAAATATTGTAAAAATTAAGTGATTGGGGAATTAAAGGGTATCACATTATACACACACACACAATTCATTATATAAGGTCATACATTATTATTGTACACTACTGTTATTACATTTCATTCATTATTAGTTGTGGGGAATTTTGTTATATAATATTATTATTATTGTTAATTGTTGATTTCTCTTACTTAAATTTTTGAAATGGACTAAGGGAGCTTAGCTGATTATGTTTTTCTTTTGTTTTGTTAAAAATTGTGGAAAGAACGACGTCCGTGAGTGTGTAAACAGATGACAGACAAAAGAGCAGGTTAAGGTATAAAATGGGATAGGTTTAAACTGTGTAGAGAGAAATGTGTTTAGAATGGGCAAGTTGATGATGACGACGGATTATGAGAAAGAAATAGTAAACATCTTGAAGTAAGAATACAAAAGTGAAATGGACACGACTTGAGAACATTTATTCGGGTATTATACATCTTATTGCGCAATGATGATGATGATGATGATGATGATGGTAAATTGCTCTACATAACATAAATACCACCACAAAGTGAAAGAGATTGATGCTCTGAAAGTTAGTCTTGTTCCAAAAGGTCATTCACAATAATAAGAGAGGGGAAAGGGAAGAGCGCACGTTCGAAGACGCAGAACTGTAAGTTGGTTTCCACACTCGTAAAACTTGTTTGTTCATCATTTCATGTTGTGAAGAATGCGAATGAGGCTGGAGAAAGTTTACATTGTGAAATAAAAGAATGATATTTAAAAATGAGCGACTGTTACTCTTTTGTCTTTCATAAAAGCGTAGGCGTAAGATAATAATCAAAATGTCCATAAAAATCCAAAAACTAATCCAAATTCAACAAACTAATTCGTGTCATGTATTCTTTCATCCTTTTGTGTTAGCCTGTGCGCATAAATTGCTCCGTGTATTCTTTGGTCACACAAACTGATTCCCAGAAAACTCGATTCTATTTTCTATCATTGGAAATGTCCTCCATGAATCCTTCTAAGCCTTCCAGTCCAAACACCGAAAGCAGCGGAGACCTTTTAGTCGCGTGCATTAAACATAGGGAGCTAATAAAACCATTAGAATCCTTTGAGTTGACTTGTGTCGTGACATTGTAAATGATTCAAGGCTTTTGGATTTTGGCCTTTTATCTTTTATCTCCAGCCTTCCACTTCAATCCAAGCATCTTCCGCATTCACTAAACTCCTTTCGAGCTCCTCTCTCGTCAACACACACACACACAGACACACAACTCACCAAAACTTATTTACTTAAAACTAAACCTCCTTAAAGATTCCATCCCATCATCCAATCTGCATTTGTGATTACTCTCCCAAACAACTCGTGACGAAGAAAGCAATTGTCTCATAAATAAAATTACCACGACACTAATAATCTCACACACGAGTCCTTCCTACTTCCTACTTCCTTCTTAACTTAATGCACATAAAAGCTTTCCAAGAAACACTCCCGTTCCTTCTTCCTTCAATAATCCAATTTCCAATAAGATTCTTATTTTTATTCCCATTATCCCATATTCCATTAAATGGCATGTGGCATCATTTTGAAATTGAATTTCGCTTTTTTCGAGCTGAGTGAGTGGGATTTTCCAGAATAGAAAAGTAGACTGACTGGCTTTCTCCAAATGTGTCTCACATACATTCTGTCCCCCTGTGTTAACATTTCCGTGGATGATTGAAAGCCGAAAGAGTCTCTGCGAGTCTCATTCTTAGGCGATCGAAAGACACGATAAATAATCGGCAGGTGTTTTAGACCAGAAAAGCCAGAACTCCTGTGACGTTCTCTCGAGACAAATTGAAAAGTCAAGCAGCGTAGGGTGACTGCTTGGAACACAGGAGAAAGGCTATAGCTTGAGGATATTAAATTTATTTGCATCTATCCACCACACACACACACACCGTTGGATATTAAAGGAGAAGGAAGGAAAGTTTGAGAGAAGATGACAAGAGTTGAATGGATAACAAATTGGGCCTCTTAGGCTGACTTCTACTTCCCTGGCTGTCTATTTATTTACCTTGTCTCCTTCTTCTTCTTCAGCCAACCGTCTCCAATAATCCAAAACACTCACAAAACATTCTTATCCTTCAGCCCATCAAATATGGACTCCCACAACATAACGGAGCTTACAGGAAACCAATCATTTCTCACACACACACACAAATACAAAATACTTTTCCTTGTCTCATGGACACGTCTTTTGTGTCTTTCACATCCCATAAGAAACACCAAAACTCGCTCCATTTAATTCATTAAACGACGACTCCCATGCAGAGATCCCCGATCAAATACAAACACACTTTGTATGCGTGAAGGAATCTCTTTCAAAAATTCCCAACGCCATTTCCACCAAGACTTCTCCTCCTCTCAGTTTCAGTTTTATGGAATCAGAAACATTTCAATGGATTTCAATATATTTCAACTTCATTTCACTCCCATTCCAGAGAGCATTGCTCCACAATACACACATCTTTCTCCAATAATAAAAGAAGAGTTTTGAAATTCCAAACTTCGGTTCCACTCTTCTTTAGCTCCCCGTGACATTCGGATTATTGATAAATAATGCAACCCGCTTTGCCTCTAAATATAATGAACAACCAACAAACAACAACCAACAGCCACGGAGTGGGCAAAAAACTCATTCCTCTCCACCAAATCTCTCGTGTACTCTTCAGTCTTGACTTTCTTCCATTTCTTCTTCGTCTGAGTTGAGTCTCATCCATTATTCCATCGGAGAGAAGAAGAAGAAGAAGAAGAAAGTATTGGGCCGTAAGATGTAAGAAGGTCGGCAGTCGGCAGTCGGCAGCTTGTGCTTGGGTACTAAAGAAGAAGAAGACTAGTTTAGTGTAGTTTAGTACACACGAACAAATGATGATCATCATAGGGAGAAGAGTTATGAGGTCGTGAAGGGATAAACGGATGTCTCCTCCACACACATTTCCTCCCAACGTTTTATTCCTCTCATTTTTCTTCTTTTGTATCTCTCGCCTTTCCTTCTTACACATAACTTTTGTATCTCCTCGTGTGTATAGTATAGTCTCCGAAGTAATTGCAGCCACCAATGCCATTTAAATTCTCATTCCAATTTAACCTCCCTTAAAGGATGAACGGATCAGAGGCCATTTGTCCTTATTGACTTAAACCTCACAACAGACATTAAGTGTCTGTCACAGGTTTAACTTCAATTTAAATGCCATACAAAAGATTGAACAAAAGGGAGATTCACAGAAGAAGGGAAAGTCACGTTTACTTTCACCTCGGAAGGAGAAAGTCAGGGAGAAAGGCGGAATTAGTATTCCAGTCCTGTTGTCCCCCATTTTGTCTCCTTTTCATAAAAGCAAGGACACAAAAATACCCCGGATTTTATGATTATGATACTCATCATCATTACTTTCCCTATACATTCCAACTTTCCACATTTTCACATCGAAGGAAATGGGCTTTTTACTTTTTACATTTTGGCTATTTTTATTTCCTCCAGTCATGCATCACTCGGAGCACTCCACTCTCCCACAAATATGCACAAAGCCTCGAGCTCCCTTTCCTCTAAACCGTTTAAACTAAATTGACCAATCTTGGACGAAACTCAAGTGAAAGCTCTCTCGCCAACACCAGCTCCTAGAGAAAAAACTAAAAAAGTATTATTGCTCCCATTTATTCGTTTGAAGAAATCATAAAAAAATCCAAAGGAACTCTGATAGCTCTTCGCCAATTGTTTCGAAGCGTTTTCTCTCGTTCTTTCTCTCGTAAGCTGGAGTAGTTGACCAGAGGAGAAGAATGAAGGCAATTTTGCATGCGAACACTTCGAATGAAGATCATCACAAGGGGAATTCTTTCGTCCAACACTTCAACTCTCCACCAATCGTCTCTCTCTCCTGATTTCCCTAATCTCAATTTTTCTTTATGGAACTTCCCATCCTTCCTTCCTCACATGTCACTTGGTCATTTTTCTTTTTCCTGCAAGTTCGCACATTTTGAGGATGACTTCATTCCATCCACTCCCAACCTAAACTATCCGCAGCTGCCATTCCCCCATTATTCCTTACTCACCGATGAAGCACGAGGTCGTCTCTTACGCCTTCGATTTTATACCAAGAACAACCCTGAGGGTCTCACACTTCACACACAAACACTCTCATCGACACGAACTAACTTACAAGCTCTCCTATACTTAATACTTAAACTCTCCTTAAGCAAACGACCCAGAAAAGCTTCCCGAGAAGAAGTGCCTGTCTAGGAAATGTGTCCAGCGTGTGTGTGTGTGTGTGGGAAAGCCCTCGTCATGAATCATGATCGCCATCCATTTCTCCATTCCTTCCAACACGTCCAACCAATTCGACTTTCGATTTCCTCGTTTAGCTCTCCACAAACTCAGACGCGTCCCCTAAACTCACATTTCATCTTCTCTAAGCTTCGCTTTCTCCAGAAGAAGAACGTCTCCAGCTCTTCTCCTTTTGCATCTCATTCCCCACGACCTTCCCGACTTCCTCCTTTCCTTCCAAAGTAGCCAACATATCCCGCATCTTTAGCCTTTTTACTTCCGTCAAGAACTTCGGGAGACCTTCAGAACTCAAACTAGGCAAGTTTAAACTCTCTCTCTCTCTCATCCCTCAAAAGATGCGATTCAGGCAAATACAAACTCTCTGTGTGTACTCGATCTCTTTTCCTACACGAGAATGTTTGGCCATGACCGACACACAAGGAGAAAGAAGGAGATGAGAATCCGAAGCCCATCCAGCAGACTCGCATCTCCACTTTCTCTCGTTCTACGAAAGGCGAGAGAAGATTCCTACGAATCCTACAACAATCCTACCAAGCGTGAATCCTCACAGGAGACAACTTTGCCTTCGTTCCTACACACAGCCGACACCCAATGCCTCCTCTCATCTCAACTGAAGGAAGTGGAGTTTAAAAGACGACTAACTAGGATGGAAGCATCTCATCCGCCATCATAACATCTTCAAGAGCAAATAAGTACCTTCGGATTTTGTCTCTGGAGAAAAGACCTTCGAAACTCGAAGGAAGAAGGAACAGACAAGAGACAACCCCGCAGCAGAATTTGTGGAACTACCCACTCGTCTCTTATATAATAAGCTACACACACACACACACAAACATTTATACGGGTATTATACTAAGATAGGAGAGAGAGAGACGAAAGAAAGTGTTCCAATAATAAGAGGAGAGTGCCAAGTGATTTGAACTTGGATGAGGAGACGGGATGAATGTAAAACAGGCTGAGACGACGTGTCACTTTTTCCTTTTTTTCTCTTTCCTTTCGGTGCATTTGTACAAAAGAGGAAAGGGACGCGTTTTATTCGGAGCCAAAGGAGGAAAGTCCCATTCCGCAGTCATTCGATTGGATCTTCGTCTTCTTCTTTCTCTTCACTCCGCGTTGTCGTGTCACTTTCACTCCGCAGGAACCAACCGACGAGGCTCTTCGGCTCTGCTCTCCATTCAATCTGAAGCTACAAGGAGATTTTGATGGGCAGAAGAATGGGCTTTTCAAAAGCAGATGGGAGATGAGATCACGTCTTGAAATTTAAAGAGATTCAACACTCACAGGATTCTCCCCACACACAAACCACACACACACCTTTACATCTTCAATCGAGATGAGCTACTTTGTCCTGAGGCATCCTACCTTCCAATTTCCAAACTACCTTCCACCCATCCAACAACACATTTGAGGATTATCACCTCGAAGATTAGAAAAGAAATG
Organism: Isotomurus palustris; assembly: GCA_034696625.1. Classification (NCBI taxonomy): domain Eukaryota; kingdom Metazoa; phylum Arthropoda; class Collembola; order Entomobryomorpha; family Isotomidae; genus Isotomurus; species Isotomurus palustris. The sequence continues at coordinate 6,251 of JAQGAD010001300.1, read as the reverse complement.
CGCTTTCTCTCCACAGAATCGAATCACCTCTCTCTCTCTCTCTCTCTCTCCTTTGAATCCCTTTACACAAAACAAACTCATTTCCATCTTCCAACAATCAATCCACTTACAACTCAATGCACCTCCTTTCACACGATCAATCTTATTGCTGCGCATCACACAAATACAAAATACTTTCTCCTTCTTCTTCTTTCTTCTTCCCATCTAATGAACCCTTCTTGGATAATTCAATTTTATTAAAATTCCCACAACAAAAGGGGCTACAGATTTATGAAAAGTTTATGATGAACATTTTGTTATTCGTCCTTACCACGTGTCTGCATATCTTCAACTTTCTCCTGTTGTTATTTTGAAAGAAGTGAACATTCAGCCCTTCTAAGATTCTACGCAGTGCTAAGAACTTTCTGTGTGTTCAGAAGGGAAAAACATGTTTAAAAAGGAAACACTCTGTTACTGTATGTGTGTGTGTGAGTTTGCATGATGATGAGATGCATCCCTTGGATTATTTTTTGTTATTCAGATGAGGTTGAGAAAATGGGAGCCTCGAGGGGGTCACACACACAACTTTAATGCACACAGCCTTAAGCTCATCTCCACCGAGTAAATTCCATCCTGTGGAAAGAATGTGTGTGGCCTGCTTACTTTGTCTTTGTAGTCACTTTAAACTGGACTTATTCAAAGGAGATTGTTTATGTGGAGGATGAAACAAACAATAATGGAGCAGCAGCAGCAGCCTTCCTTCCACTCTTTGCTTGCTGTCAGGGCTGCACAAAAGAAAGTGGCCTTAGAGAGTTCACACAACAACTTTCACTCATCTCTAAGTGCACAAGATAAGCTCCACCATGAAAACACAGGCAAGGAGATAAACCAGTCGACCCTCTCCACTTTCCTTCTTTCTTTAATGTCCCGATGACACACAAAAAGAGGCAGGCAGGCAGGCAAGGACACGCGAAGGGAAATATTCCGTGAAGTGAATTCCTCACTTTCTCTCTGTGGGAACATTTCCTTACTCTTCTTTCTCTCATCTTTCCACACGCATACTTTCACCTTCCAACGGAGTTCTTCTTGGAAGTAATCAAAAATACAAGGAGTTTTGGAAGAGTACATAAAAAATAGCGTAGGAATGTGAATATTTGTGTGTGTGTGTGTGTGTGCCTCGCGGGTGAAAGAATAAAGTGATCCTCCAACAATTCTTTTCTACCTGAGGAGACCACAAAATGGGGAAAGCTTATTTGTAGGAAATAGGAAACAAACTCTACACTTTTACTTTTAAAGCCTCCGTCTTTTCTTTTTTCTTTCCCCTCAGTTAAACTTTCCCTTTGAATTTTTCGCCACTTTGTTCAATAAACTTGTGAGGAATATTTTAACTGTGGTTGCTTTTGTCTTGTGGATAAAAGACGCGTGAGGAGCGATAGTCAAAAAAGACACTCAATGATGATGTAGACTTATTCTTTATTCTAGAGTGAGCATACGCTAAGATGTGTTGGAGAAAGTACGGAAGGAGTGAAAGAAAGTATGGGGAGAATAAAGGAGTGAGCTCGGAGGTTCTGATAAAAAACGATCCCTCTAAGGCCATAATGTCTTTCCCTTCCCTCGTGATGGATTGTCCCACCAAAGAACTCCGAGAGCTCACACACTAACGGTCGTAGTTTTAGTTATTTCCCATAAAATGGCCCAACTTTACCACCTCGGGATGCAGTCGCTGAGAAACGACGTCTTTTTCTTCTTGGGACTCCAGACTTCTCGGTGAGAGTCCCTCTCCAGTCTCTCCAACAGCCTCCGGGCCATTTGAAGCGATGCCATTTGATGCTTTCACCTAAAAAGGAGGTTGAATAAAGGGGAAAGAGATCGGGTCAATAGAAACCACATGGGTGCTCACTACTACAGCCTACAGCCTACCTGCCATTACATTAAATTCCGAACAACGGCAGTCTCTCTCTCTCTCTCTCCCGTAATAAATACCCGTGTAGTGTAGAATGTGTAGAGTACCTCTGGAGAAAGTGGTTGTCATATCGTAAAAGTAAATCTGTCGATGAATCTGATTCCTGCGGTGGGCCAGGGAGCCAAGTTTCATTTGAGAAAGAATGAACAATCTACTCAATCTCAAGCTGAAGTGCTTCCTGTACAAATGAAAACACACCTTGCGGTTCTGCGAGTTCTGCCCCAACTTTCTCTCCTTCTTCTTCTTCTTTTCTGATGAATGGAGCCGAGGTGTGTAAATCAGTTTAATGCAAATGGACGTCATATTAAAAAGAAGTTACTCTCCTCCAAATGATGATGATCCAACTTAAGCACCGATGACTTTCTCCCTCTACCTTCCATACACGATATAATGTATTAAGTAATAATATCTCTCTCGGAAATATTGACCCCCGACGGGACTCTCCGGTTTAGTTTCCCTACGGCTCCAATCTCCATGCATAAAAGTACACATCCTCTATATATCCGTACATAAGTCTACGTCTCTTGTGCCTGGCAGGCTGCCAACGTGGCTGAATAAGGAGTCCCTACAAAAGTCCCCACATCAGAGAGAAGTCCACATCCACATTACGTGGACACTCGGAGAGACTTGAATCTCTACTACTACAAACACACACACACACACACACACACACACCAACTGGCTGTCCTAAAAAGACCTTCATTGATAAATAGATGGGTGTATAGTAAATATAGAGAACAGAGAGACAGAGAGAGTGGAATGATAGTAAAGGAGTACAGAAGAGAGAGACAGAGGGTTGCGGCCGGGTATCAAAATCGATCCGAGAATTCGGAGAGGGCAACTCTCTCCTGGCCTCGTTTCTTCCTCATCATGATCATCTTCCCTCGGCTCTTTCCGCATCCCTCACTTCCAGTCGACTCGACTCCGTCCAACTTTCTCCGGGTGAAAGTCTCCCAACAAAGTCACTCTCATCCCGAATCTGCAGTGACGAACACTCTTCTTCACGAGGTGTGTTTCAAAATACAACTCACTCTTCTATATTTACTACCACTCTCCTCACTTCCTCACTTCCTTCTACAAACATCATCGTGTCATCTCCAGTAGTGAAACAATTAATTAATTAACTAACTAACTAAGTTCCCTGTGAGTGGGTGAGAGTGTGGTTGGAAGTTTAAATCACTTCAGTTTTAAATAACCTGCTAGTTCATCTGCAGGACGTTAATTTGTGCCAGTAATTCCCACGAGCTGTAGAGAGACGATCAGAGAAGCCCGATTTCGGATAATAATGAAGAAGTAACCACCATCCCATAAACCACGAGAAGAACCCGGGAGAGTGAAAGATGGGGTGTTCCTTAATTATTCACTAGTCTATGAAAGCTCACCTTCACCGAGAGAAAGAATAGGTTTCCAATAAAATTGTTCTTTACGACTATAGCCTCACATTGTTCACACACACACACACTCACACACACACACACACACATCTCTTCGGTATGTTCCTATCGATAAGTTTGTGTTAGTGTGAGTGGTGAAAAACCATCTCTTCATTCTCTCCAGCATCTCCAACACCAAATTCCTCTCGATCCAAAAAATCCAGCAAGCCACAAAGAAGACGAGGAGAGAAACTAGGTCACTTTCATCTGCCCTCGTTGTGCTTCACAGTGTGTGCGTACACAGTCTGCTTAGTCAGCTACAGTTCGTGGAACGAGGTGAGAATAAAATAAAAGGATTTATCCGAAAGTGACAATCATTTATTGGGAAATAATCCACGTCACGAGTATTTCATCCTACCTGCCACAAAGTGTATGAAATGAATTGTCAGTTTAAAACGCAGTGAAAAAACATTAAGTGATCACACACAGGGAGTTGCTCAATCTCAATTAATTACTCCGTAAGATTAAAACTGGATCACACTCTCTCTCTCATTCTCTGTTGACCACTCCAGACTGGACTTAATCTCGTCTAAATTATGTAAGTCCGTTGTGTAATAAAACACACTTAAGTTTTGTAATTAAATTTTGAATTTATCCTTCCACAAATGCATATAAATTATTATTGCTGTGTGACTCACTTGACAAGGTAATTCTAAAAGCATCTGCCTCATCAAATTACTCTCTGTGCTCTCTTCTTCTTCTTCTTCTTGTGAACTTAAGATTCCTTCTATCCTCTCCGTCTTTAAGTCATTCATCTCAAAATAATTAAGCTCCAACCATATTTCTCGTTCATTTCCTTCTCTCTCTCTCTCTCTCCTAGTAAACCACCGTGTGTCGTATTCTCATGTAAAGTGGAGCGAGACTCTAGACTCTCTCTCTCGCTTCTATTCACGACGAGGCTCATTAATCAATCACTTAGTTTGGTCTCTAAAGTCTCTCTCTCTCTCTGAACCACAAGAGAGACTCCAAGCAGCCACCACTATCGCCGTTGCTTTCAAACTTTAAGCCACACTTTATTCTTCGTACATATTTATCCATTAAACTACTTCAAAGAGGAATATTCATCTAGAGAGACAACTTTCACGCAGAACCAATTGACTTAACGCGGAATGAATGACTGGGTTGTGGTCACACATTTCTTGTGGGACGTGTAGATAAGCTCAACAACTAGTCTTTAGGTTGGAAGTTGGATGTATATTTCGTTCACTTCATTCTTACAAGGAGAGAGGTTGGATAGGCTGTGTGAGTGAAGGTTGTGGTGAAAGTGGTCGACGTGCTTTCCCCTATTCGTCGAGCCTTATAGCCTCCATCTCCGTCGGTTATCTCAAATTCAAAGACACACGCATCCATTCTGATGACTCCAAACGAGTCTAAGAAAACCACAGCCGAAGAAGAAGAAGAAGAAGAAGGGCTCCAAGAGATTCTTATTTGTTTGAACTTGAAGGTTCCTTCCTACGTGAGACATTAGTGGAATGGAATGAGCACAACATGTTCTCTGCTACATCCTTGTCTATCTATATACACAACCGATAAAATGAATGCTGCTTAAGTATGTACACGTCCACTTTATCCTTCACCCTGTACACATAAACAGATAGAAGGACTGAGCAGACTTTTATTTTAAAGCAATAAGAGCTGTCCTCATTATTCTGAGGAGATGGGAGACAAGGTGCCATTGGAATTCAAGCGAGATTTGTTCTTTCACACTCGACAGACTTCTCATGCATTTTATTAAGTGAAGCCCTAATCCTCTTTCTTCTTCCATTCTTCCTTCACAAATTAATTTAAACAGAACAAAGCACACGTCCTTCCTCAAACACACATCAATTTTTTAACCTCTCCTGCAACTCCACATCTCCATTTCAGAATCAAAGAAATTAATTAATTAATAACCCACACACATTGACGATTCTTGGTTAATCCTTCACTGTCACAAGTGTCCTTTTGTCTCCTGTCTCTCACTCTCCCCCTTAAATAATTAAACTACCAGCGAGACAATTGACTACAACTGCAAAACTCACAGCACAGCTTTCACTCACTCTTCGAGTGAGAAACCACACAAAATGAACAATCAAACTGTGTCAAAACGTGTGACCTCAGTCAGGAGAGATTCACTTTGGACTTTGGAACATCTGCAACAACTCTCCTGAATAAAATCCATCCACATTTCTCCATGCATTTTGCCAGTGTACTTTTCCAATTACAAGTGAGTGTGTAGGATTGACACAAACTCAATTACACTCTCTCCAGTCTCTCCACTCGACAATCACTCACCCACCGACTGTCTCTCTCAACTCACTCAGCCTCCCTTCCTTTGAAATGCTAATCAAAAAGTAAAACAAAAGGCCACCACAGTCAAAGGCAGTAGCAGTTGTTGTTACCATTTCTCATCTCATGTGGATAATTCCACCAAACCTCGAGGCATTTTTGCTGACAAGCAACAATAATAAGCTCGCACAACCTAACCAGAGGAAATGTACACTTTCCCTACTTTCCCTACAGATCCATCTGATTGTAAATTCCACTCCAGCTAAGCTTTGCTTATTTTATTGCACACACACGCTACGCTTTTGTGAGTTATCCGCAAGGGAAAGCATCTCTGACTGAATGTGTTATTTGTCCAGTTAATTTCCACACAGTTCACTTGTGTTTCTGTTTGTCAATCTCAAGTGTAATTAGAGTCTCTCTCTCTGCGTGGCCTTAAATATCACTCCCACTTGTCTCACCTCTCCGTTCCCACATCCACTTTCATTAATTACGAGCTTGAATTCTCACCCGCCTTGTTCCCTTGTTCTTCATAATCTCTCCTAATTGGAAGGATTCGCAGCCTCCACCTTTTCTCTCTTGATTCTTCACCCCGTGTGAACCCTTTTTAT